>JAQQBS010000004.1:3138744-3220627 GCA_030347275.1 Microctonus aethiopoides
AAAAAAAGAAATATTCAATTATCTTGAGGTGTTTTTTTGCAATTATTGGAAATATATGGTATATTACGGTGGAATTTCAAATAAAATTCTCGAAGAATTAAATGATCCTTACAATTTAAAAATTTCTCAGTATATGTCTGCAATCATGTATCATAGAAAAAGAGCCATTCAATTCAATAAAAATGTACGAAACTGAGAGTACAATCTCATTACCCTTTATCCTATTTTTTATTTTATTTTAATATAATCAATTTATGAAGAAAATAAAAATAGATTAATAACTGAAATAATGAGAATAAAATTTATATATATTTATCCTATTATTTTTATTACAATCCAATACATTTCGTATGGTTGATATAACATATAGTCATATAGATGTACATATATATATATATATATTTTTTTTTATTTTTATGTATATTGCAAGATTAATTTTTAACTGAAAAAAAAAACATTACGATCAATATTATTAATATTATACATGTGTATCACCGTTAATCATAAAATGCCAATGGAATTATTTTTTTTTATCTATTATCATTATTACAAATTGGTAAAAATTAGAAAAAAAAATTATATTATTACGATACAGACTCTAGAATATGTAATTTTATAAAAGCACTTTACGGCTTATAGCACTGATAAATACTTTTTTTTTTTTTTTTCATTCTCTAATAATTTTTTTTCTCTTTCATTCAATATTTCTCGTAAAAAAGTCTCATTTGCTTCTACAAATTGCAATGGATTATTCGGCATTTTAATTAGGATATAGAAATAACAAAAAATATACTTTACAATATCATCATCGAATAATAAATGCACAATTAGGTGCTTGACAATTAGATTGCCACACTTAAACTTTTAAATTGGAATTAGAAATCATTCTTCTCGTAATACCAATAGACATTTTTTGAGCAAATCTGCATGAGCCTGTTGAAATATTTAATGAAATTATTTGAATATCACAAATAACTATTTAATTCATCGTATGAATGTTATATTTACCTTTGCATGCTTTATTTCCAGCTCAGTTAATTCAATTAAATTCTTCTTAAAAGCAGCGATTCGTCTAGTTTTGAAATCTGTCAGTTCTAATTAGAGACACATGAATATTTAATAACAAAATTCCATTTTTTATCACGTCAATAATAGAAAACTCTTTGACACAAACCTTCTTTGCCTTTATCTGACATCTGCTCGAATTTCTCGCAAGCTTCAGTTTGTGCTTTTTCAGCCTAAATTTTAATGCTTCTATTAATACAAATTATTAGTTATCGAACACAAAATAAACAAACAAAATATCTACGAAAGCAGATTGTCTATATTGAAGCATGCATTCAAATGTTGAATCAATAAACAGGAAAGATGATAAGATCATGTTGAATAATTAATTTAAATAAATATTTCGGTTGAAAATACAATTAAAGCAATTACTCCCATAAGGCAATAATATATAATTAATGTTATTGTTCATATGCGATGCATTAGAATATACATAATGTAGAAATGCACACACCTCTGCAACCTCCAATGCCTGAAGGAGCCAGAAAAATTAAATTAATAATCAAAATATTGCACAATGTGATATAATCCACAATTATTTTTTTTTCTCTCTGTATAATACCCTTGAATTATTTGCATTATTGAATTCCAGGTTAGTTTATTATTTTTTTTTGTAAGTGGTGCCGCATATTTTGTTTAAGCATATGTAATGTGGTGAGTGCAAAAAGTATTTGAATATTGTGTGTCAATGTTTATCAGTGTTTAACAAAGTGTACGTGTTTGATATGGAAGTTCATGCACGGACCAGTATTTTTATGAATATTTTATGTACATAATTTGTTTTAATTTATTAAAACTCACCGCATGTACGTCTTTATTTCGTGCTCTGGCTTTTTCCAGTGTCCGATTAGCAGTTTCATAAGAATGTAGGGCTTTTAATCGTCTAAATAGCAATCGTTTGGCTGCTGCAGTGTCTCTCATGTAATATCTTAATGTGTCTGATAGTTTTAAATCTTCATCGGAAGCAACTCGACCCTCTACCTTCTGTAAAATAAATAAAAATAATTTTTAAAATTAAATTTGTTAAACTTTATTGTATGTTTTAGAAAAATATACTACTTACTCGTATCTTTTCAAAAGTTTCAGCAATTTTAGTTAAAAATCTTTCTAATTTTCCAGAGTCTGTTGTAGCTAATTGCAAAAGATTTGTCGAAATTCTAATATAAGAATCTGCTACGTCTTTGTGTTTCATTGATTGACGATCAGCTCTTATGGTGGCTTCTTTTAAATTGTTATGATATTGATGCAAAAATGTCATTTCTTGATCGAAAAAATCATTAACATCTTTTACTGTTGCTGATAAATAATATTCATCGGTTGTCTTTGAAAATGATTTAACTAAACCGCCAAACATTTCAATTTTATTTTTGGCACGTACACATAAATCCTGATCATATTCAAGAAATACACGTAAATTATGATCATTCCGAAACACTGGATGATGTGCCAATCGAGTGAGAAACATTTCGTGCATAGCAACTGTTTTTTTAAATGTTGCCAAATACTCACTGAAAAAAAAAACAATAATCAATATTTATATCAATCAATTAAAACATAATCAAATTGAATAAATTAATTTAATATTAAAATTCTAACGCTTCTAATTCTTGTTTCATTTTTGTAAACTCTTCTCGAGTCATGGTCCCTTCACCCTCGCCAAGTTTTTGTAATTTTTCACGCGATGCATCAAAATCTGGCCTTGGTGGACACGGTGGTATCTGTACAAATATTATAAATATTTATTTGTTAAAAATAACAGTATATCAATAAATTACTTACAATATAACCAGCATACTCTTCTTCCTCCTCAAATCGATCATGTAACCAAACGAATTCTTCATGCTGCCTCACAACAAGAAATTCAGATTTGTGAAATTCAGGTAATGTAGTTTTTGTATGGACAGTAAATTTAACTTTATCTTTTTCACTTAATGCATCTGATATATCAACCAGCAACGAATGGTCTGATAGGTCAACATTATCTGGTTGGATAACCTAAAATTAAATTGTCCATTGAATAAAATTAAATAAATCAATAATAAAAAAAAAATATTTCAAATGTAAATTAATAAAAAATAATATTTTCAATTATAATAAATATGATATTCAAGTTATTTATCTACAAAAATCAAAATTAATACGTGGTAAAATAATTCATGAATACTTAACCAAAAAAAAAAAAATTTTTACCTTCTTTGACGGTGCACTATTTAAAATATCAGCATTATCACATATTCCGTCCTGCAACATTATTTCTCGTTTGATATAAGTCCAAATAAATTTATTTAAAATATAATATGAGTATAATTAAGCGTTTCAGTTGCTTGGGAAATTATAATGACCGGTTGACGAATGATAACAGGTTCCACCTACCATCATGGCGTCTTACAGCGTCTGAGTTGAAATTGACACTCGTATCTGATATGTACTCTGATGGCAGTGTTTAAAACACAATATTAATACATGAATATAAATAATTAAAATATATTATTTCATCAGTATTGCACTGGCTGATGAAAAAAATTTATTAATAATAATATTTAACTACGTTTATATATATCAATTGATTTGGAATTTAATTGATCAGATATATTTATAAAACTGTGACAATTTCAAATCAAAATTTCACGATAAAAAAAATCGCAACCAGCAACTAATCAGCTGTAGCCGGATGCAACTGCGTCGTGTGTACGTCGCAGGGTTCATGAAGTATATAAACGTTGACGTCAACAATTTTACTGCATTGACACGAGGGGCGACGACGTATTTTACGTGTCACATTTTAAATGCCTGCCTAGTTCTTTTTTTTTTTTTCTCGTAATTAATTCCATTCTGTTCATACATAAGTACATAGATGTTGGAATATTATTGTAATAAAGGAAAAAATGAAATTAGATGAATTTTTTTATCATTTTTTTTTCGATACATGTTGTATTAAATTAATGTACATGAAATATATAAGCATATCAAATTCATAAGATAGTATATAATTATATATGATCTCTGAAATTTTTTTTAATTATCAGAAGTCTGATTAAAAAAATGTTCATTATTTTCATATTTAATAATAAAAAACTCAGTTTTGAAATATTGCAAAATAATCAGGAGAAAAAATTAAACTTTTTTGTATCGTCAGATCTAAATATAAATTGACTAGTCTTAAAAGCAATACCATATATTTATACATGTAATTATAGGGTATGTGCGTCAATTATTATTTTTTATTATTTTAATTTCTTTTTGTTTGTTTTACATATCTTGTCATTATTTTTTTTTTTTCTTTGGATACGTTCATGTTTATTTGAAATGCATCTGGTAGAATATACCAATAGTACACTACGAGACTTAGATACATATTTCCATTTCATTTAAATAAAGATCACACGACACCGTAATTAAATGTAATGAAATAATTAAAAAAGGAAACATTGAAAGATACATTGAAGAAAATGAATGAGTAATGCCCAATGTAAAAATAATAAGTAATAATACCATAGAGAAATAAATTCTTAGGCATTTATTTCTGGTAATTATAACGCAGAGTAAGTTTACATTGTAGGCTAAAATAAAAATGAAGAGAAATTAATAATATATTCATCATTTAGGTATACCAATAGTACACATACATATACATCGTGTCGCTTAAAGTGGACGAGTGTACCATTCCTGCTCGGGAAAGTTTTATCATTGGGACAGATAGAGGGTTGCTTTATTTTTTTTTTAAATCTATTTTCCATTTATTTTTTGAAGAATTCATCTCGCATTTGAATTAGACAGGAACAAAATTTATTATCTCAATAAAATTGAGACAAAGTTAAATATCTTTAGCACATATTTCGCGTCATAGCAAATGTGCTCAAATAATTTCATACACATTTCAAACTATCCTCTTCTGAAACATTAAACTTATGACAAAAATTACCATCATGCTTTTCCAAAAAAAAAAAAAAAAAAAAAAAAAAAAAAAAAAAAAAAAAAAAAACCGCAATTATTTACTTAAAAATAAAATATAGTTTCAGATTTTCTTGATTGTTTAAGTTTCGTAACATTTCTTCTTTTTTTTCTCACTATCGTGAATTAACGCCATTTCACTATTCAAATTGTTTATATACAATAAGACTGAATAGATCTGTAGAGCATTTCAAATCGTAAAGTTGATTTGCAATGAGATGAAAGAAAAAAAAAAAAATAAATATAAAAGGATAGCACTCGTTTACCTGAGAACGCGACATTATGAATTAATATACAAATTAAGTGATCAAAGATGATTAGAGCAGGAATGAGAGACGTTTTGTTTTTTGTATTTTTCATTTTAAATTAAATTTGCGAAAGATGAAATAGTGGACAAGCAACCCCCAATCCCTAGCAGCATCCACCACCTTGTGCACTACCTTGCCCGCCAGTCCCTGCCATTCCACCAGGGCTCGTTGGCGAATGTTGAGGTCCAATTTTGATACCATTAGCCTGTGATAACGCAAACAACAATCCAATTTATCTCATCTATAAACAACACACAATATTATATTGAACATAATTAAATCCTACCTCATTATTGATATCAAATACGCCTTCTTGTATTTTTTCATAAATTTCTTTTGCTGTATTGATGAATGCTTCTTCGACATTCGCAGCAGTTTTAGCGCTAGTCTCCATGAATACTAATCCGTGCTCACGTGCAAATGCTTCACCCTCTTCTCGACGTACTTCTCTTCGTGCTTCTAAATCACTTTTATTTCCAATTAACATTATCACCATATTTGAATTCGAATGTTGTCTGGCATCTTCCAACCATGTTGTAAGATGATTGAATGTTTCTCTGCGTGTAATATCATAAACTAGAAGTGCTCCAGCTGCTCCACGATAATAAGATCTTGTAATTGAACGGAATGCTTCTTGTCCAGCCTAAATAATAAATTTTATTTTTAATAAATTTCTAGATAAAATAGAAAATCAATAAATTACCGTATCCCATATCTGTAATTTTATCTGTTTGCCATCAATGGTGATCATACGTGCTCCAAACTCAACACCAATTGTCAAATCATGAACTGGTTGAAAACGCTTGTCAGTAAATTGAAGTAATAGACAGGATTTTCCAACTCCTATGGATCAACAAAAAATAATTACATGTGATTAAAAAAAATTGTAAAAATAAAATATTGTCAATATAATTAGAAAAAAAAAAAATTATGTTAGTTAATTTTAACTTCCATATTGTTTTAATTATATGACTAGTATTAATTATGTGCGTAGCATGGTTGTATTGTGTAAATTGGAACAATCACAATATATACATATTTTTTTTTTGTTTTTGATGTAGTAAAATGATGACTGTCAACATGTGAAATGTAAAAAATAATAAGAATCTATCGAATATTATTCAACTGCTGGGATAAATTCGTTGTGAATATAGTAGAAATATCATGACAACAATGACCAGTTGTGAATAAAAAAAAAGATCTTGATCTAAAATACAAAGGGCGTAATTGAAAAGAAAACAGAGCTGTCATAGACATATCGAGACTCATACAATAGAAAAACCATGATTATTCAATAATCCTAGAGTATATATTAATTATTTTATTATTAAGATATTTACCTGTGTCACCAATGATTATATACTTGAAGAGATAAGCGTATGACATTTTGTTTTTTTATTTAAAAGCCCAAAAACTTAAAAGATCACGTCTATGGACACAATAAACTTCTAGTTTTTTGGTTCGCTATTATATTTCTTGCTTAACTGTGACGTCATTAAAATACTTCGGAATAAATCGTGTAACTTCGGTGCTCATCTGACAGAATCAGTGCTACCAACTTAATGTCATATTACTAATTTACTGTAGCGTATTCATGTATAGTACAATTTAAAATTCATTGGTCCATAGGATTACGCGCGTATTTTGTAATATAATTAAAAATAAATATTATAACAATACAAAAAAAAAAAAATGACATTGCAAGTTTATGAAAAATAGCATTTATTTAGTACAAAAAAATTGTATAAAAGAGAAAGCGTATATACATAATATTATGAAAATATCTACATAAGTCGAGGAGGCAGTTTTGATGTGACGCAGTGTATTGATCAATAATGATTCTCCATACAAATACGTCAATTAAAATAAAAAAATATGTATATATAAATTCGTAGAAAACGTTGCGGCACATAAAATTCAATATAAATATATATTGAATTATTCTATATCCAAGTGATAAATTATTTATCACATCACCTACGTTTCCGTGAATGTTAAAGATGAATCGTCAATGGTATCTGGACTTTCGGAATTACTTTCAGCTGCATCAACAAATGCCGAAGATAAATCTCCTGATAATCTACTCACACTGTGGGAAGTAACATCATACATAAAGATTTCCTTTTCTCCATTTGCATGTGTTTTCGGCCTGAAAATAAATTGAAAAAAAAAATACATAAATATATATTCTTTAAAAAACTGTTAATGACAAAATAATATATTGGATTATTATATTTGTATATTTATTTTTGAAATATAGAAATTCCTTACGTTGTTACTAACAAGACAACTGACTGCTTTTGTGGTTCAGTGTTACTCTCTTGCTCAAGCCACTTTTTATAATTTTCTGTTGTAGGTTTTTTAACGAGTTGCTTCAACGAATCTCCAGCTAAAAAACGTACAGGCATTGGTTCACCAATTTTTCTTGCGTAACGTGACTCATCATCTTCTTTAAAATTATAATCAACAGGTGCGAGCACAACGACACTTGAAATTTTTCGGTCTTTCAATTCCGGGACATCCGGAATGGGAAATGACGTTCCGCTTACTTTTAATGGAAGATAACGATTGTATTGATCATGATCTTTGGCTCCAACAATTACCGGTTTAAGATGTGTTGCATCTTCACGTATGTGTTGATCAGCAATCGCCTGGCCTTGTGCTGTATTGGGGTCGAACCGTACTACTTTCATTTCCACACCTCCAGGCCTCAAAGTGGCTTGTTCAACTTTAGTTGACGTCGCCTTCTTGGGCGTTAACGATGAATTGTCAATGATCTTTGGCCGTTTAGCTATTGCCGGTACTGGTGCACTAGCAGCTGAAGCAACAGCACCACCACCAGCGCCGTAGAAATTTGCTAATGCCTCGGGCGGAAGATTCTCAATCGGGATATCGCCGACCTTGTCATAATCAAGAACTTGAATATCCGCATTTCCCAAGATTCCGGAGCTCAACAACTGATCTCTAATATCATCGGGCACTTCATCAGGTAAATTTGCAATGTTTTGTTTAATCCTTGCTTCATTTTTTGGTGAGGCCGGTGCTTCAGTTGTTGTGGTTGTAGTTGTTGTAGTAGTAGTAGTAGTTGGTG
The DNA here is from genome assembly GCA_030347275.1 of Microctonus aethiopoides. Classification (NCBI taxonomy): domain Eukaryota; kingdom Metazoa; phylum Arthropoda; class Insecta; order Hymenoptera; family Braconidae; genus Microctonus; species Microctonus aethiopoides. The sequence goes on from JAQQBS010000004.1 coordinate 3,147,160, forward strand.
CAGATGTTGAGCTTTGATATGTAATAATTGGCCTAGGCGTTGAGAATGAAAATAAATTTTCTATTTTAGGAACTGGTGTCGCAAATATTTTTTGCTTTGATGAATCTCTGAATACCGGTTGACCCCATATCGATTGGGTAAATGATGATGAGCCACGATGTTGTTGAGATTCGGGCAAATTTTGTGAAAAGAATGATTGTTGCTGATTTGCCTGATGGTTCTGATACTTGGACAGAGAGCTTGATGATTGTGATGGATTTGCTTTAGATCCAAAATTACCATTATTTGTTGATGAACTTTGATGTTGATGTACTGCCGGAATATTAGCTGATTGTTGAGTCAGTGGTAAATTAGATTTGACTGATTGTGAATATTGAATAGACTGTGTTTGTGAATTTTGTGAAAATGGTCCGGGATTAAGAGGATTTTCTCTAATTGAATAGTGTTGCTCTAGTTTTGGTACTGCTTTCAATACTTCTGGAAGTCTTGGCTCATCGCGTTGGGGCTGTTGTTGTGGTCCTCGGTTTTGCTGGGTTAATTGAGAAATTTGTTGATTCTGTCCAAAATTATTATGCTGATTATAGTGATGTTGATCTTGGCGAATTTTATTCTCTTGTTGCTTTATTCTCTGCTGCTCTAGTTGTTGCAATCTCTGACGTTCTGCTTGATATTGATGCTCCTGATGTCTTTGGATTTCCTGCTGTCTCTGATTTTGTTCACGTTGTTTCAATAATTCTTGCTGACGTCTTTGCTCATGATACTTTTGTTTATCTATCTCTTGCTGTTTGTATAATTGCAGTTGGTGTGATGGCTGCGGTGATGATTGTTGATGCGATTGCGAATGCAGTGTATCTCCATTAAAATTCACCGATTGTAACAATGGCGGTGGTTGATTTTGTAAATGAATGCTCTGATGCGAGACGGAAATGGCTGGTGGAAATCCTGGTTGTTGTGGATGATTTATGCTAATACGATTTGGTGCTGCGAATGATTGAAATGGCAGACGTTGTTGGACTTCCGGCAATCCTTGAATGGTTATCGGTGGTCGTGATTGTCGTTGTCCGCTTGGTGGTGGTGGTGGTGGTGGTGGTGAAAATTGTGAGTGTGATGGATAATTTGGTGGGAATGGTGGTTGTGGTTGATAAGAATTTATAATTCTCTGTTGACCAAATGCAGGTGGAACACGAAAGTGATTGGATTGTAATGGCGGATAGGGTCCACGTTGTTTTTTTGACGTTGATGATGAAGAAGATGAGGAAAGCGATGGTAAATTGACGCGTGAAAGTGGCGGGTTTGCCGGCGGTGTATTTTCAATATCGCTACGTTTATTATGATTGTTTCCCGGTAATTGTTCAGAGCCAAATGATACTCTGATACCGCTGCTGCCTGAATGGTAAACTTCACTTTCGGGACGAATTATTGCTCGTAATGTAGTTGATGGCTCGTTCGGTGATAGTGATGTATGTTCGATTGGTTCAACGTCGTAGGTTGGTGATGATTGATCAGGTATTTCTTCATGTTCTTCGTGTGGAACTAAAGCCGGTACTGGTTTATCATAAATCACACGCGATTTTCCATCACCTTGATCTTTTTTTTCATACTTTACGTAAAATACTTGAATTGGTTCCTTTGTTGGACGTGTCGATGGTGGTGTAGGCGGTACAGGAGTTGGTAGAGATTCGTTTGATTCTTTAATGATAATTTCTATAATTGGTTCTGGTTCTGATGGACCGTAATGACTTGGGGAATCATCATGGTAAATATAATCATCACTTTTTGCGCTCGCTAGAGGATTGTAAAGTGGATCACGTTGTGAATACTGAACAATTGGCTCCATTTGAACGGCATACGGTGGTGGCCGTCCTGATCTTCGTACATAATATGGAATTTGTTGACGTTTCCCGCGTTGTTTTTTATCTTCAATTGCTAATGTGACGACAATCACCGCGAGAATAATTGTCTGAAAAATTCATGTATAATATTGTTAATGAATAAATTCTCGCGAAAAATTTAAGCTTTATAATATTAATAGTGATAGTAATAATCATAACAAAAATGAATGAATGAGAAATTTTGCACGGGTTATTTAATATTCCGGCAAGGTATAAAATGGACAGTTGAACTAGTTGTGTGATAAACACTTTTAAAATGCAACCACACCGAATTTGGTGATGTTGAGTTTTCGCCAATGTCATTGGACATTACACAAAAGGATATTTCATAGCAAAATAATTGATTGAGCAAGTTTCTAATTCAATATTAGCATTAATATTTGGAGTAAAAAAAAATCAAAAATTACTAAGTGAAGCAATTGTAAAATATTAAATTTTAATTAAAAAAAAATATATCAACAGACGTTTTCAAGTACAAGAATAAAATAAATTATTTACCAAGTGTAAGATTCGCATCCTGGTCGATGTTCCAAAATATTTTGAATAATTTCAAAAAATTTCACCAACGTTTTTTTTTTTTCTCTCGATCAGTAATCTATTATTTGACACCAGAGAACATATTAAAGTATAAAAACCGGTAGATTCATAGGTGGGAAGATGTCAAGTCGAACGACGTAAAGGAACTGAAGAGCAATCGGTTTTCAAAAGCCACTTCTCTCCTCGCTCCATTCCCACCACTAATGTTTTAGTGCGAGTCTCCTCTCTAATATTGCAGACGATACCTTTCTCTGGCAAGTGAATTATAAATGATGTTATCACAATGTCTGAAATAATTTGACAAATACAAAAATTAGTCCGACTTGTTACAAAAAAGAAAAACAAAATTATTCACTTTGTTGTTTTTTTTTTTCTTTTCGATTGTCAAAGGAAAACAATATGTAATAAATTCAACTACATTTATTTTACATACATCATACTTGAACCCATACAATCTAGTGTGAGTTTGAGAACCGTGAAAATAAACTATTAAAGAATATGTAAATTTTTCTATCACGATACTATCTCCCGCATTGTTCGTGTCGAAGTTAAAAAAAATAAATAAACGGACGGTCAAGTATCATTGAAATAATGAAGAATAAATATATACTTTGAGAATAACCTCCAGGCGTGTGACCTCGGGAGAGAGTATGTACTTTCCAGTTCAGGAAGAGTCGTTCATAAGAAATGCCGATGGCCTGAGGGTGTAATTCGTAGCCAGCTCACATACACTCATACTGAATTACGAATCGGTATGAAAGAACGATACACAAAAATGTAATGTAATTTAAAGTAGAATGCAATGAAAATTCTTTGAATAATCAAAATATATTCATACAACAAAATGCAATTATTTATAATCCTCACTTTAAATTAAATACGAAAAAGTCACGAGGCATATCTGATTTTAATTAAAACCAATTACTCACAATTAAAATTATTAAATATATAATTCGTCCTATAAAAATAATTTAAAAATATTTATATGTAAATTTTTTATTGAATCAAAATTAAATATAAATATAATTTATTTATCTTACATATGATAAATTTGATAAAACTATTAGATATACAAAAGAGAAATTTAAATTTTAAATATGTCCCAGAAATCTCAATAAAAAATCCAAGGGATTTTTTATCATGATATTAGAATATATCATTCGCTTTTATTGAGATTATAGTGATTCTTAGTCTGAAGGCCGCTGGTATAGAGTAACTTAGTGATGAGCATTTGGCGAACGTTCAAACACGGTTGGGATTCGAGACGCGCGGCCTACTTGGTAACTTTCACTTATGTTGGCGTAAGAGGTCCAAATACTCATTCCACATATTAATAAATATGTATTCACATAAATAAAATCATATATGTTTTTATTAATAATTAAAACAATATCTATTACATAAATTATAATGTACCGATTATCTGTGACAAATACTACTATTCAAAATATATAATTCATTTAATTATCATTATAATAAATACCATGGCATAAATACATTTATTTTCAGTTATGCTATATGAATGTATATGCATGTGAAAGCAGATTCTAATTTATTTATTTATTTTATTTATTTTTTTTTTTTTCATTTAAATGCAGCTATTATTTTTATTTGTTAAAAACAAAATATAGTTGTAATTTTAATCATGCGGTTTTCAACGAGAGATATCACTCTCTTTGATGGCTATTTATCGGATTTTAATTTATTTTCATGGATATTAAACCAGCGCACAAGGGTATATAATATCTATCTCACCATTGCAACGTGGTGGTTGTATACTAAACAGGAATAACGTAACTGTTGAAGAGTGAAAGTATTGCAAAGTAGAACGCATGAGCATATAACAGACGCATACGCACTAATTTTCATCATGCTTTAACTGTATTTAATCAATAAATTAGATGAGTTTTGTAGTTATTAAGTATTTTGACATGAGGTTAATTGAATAATCATTACATATTCATTCAAATATACATGTATGTATATTGAGAAATAACGTAAGAAATTTATTTGAATGAAAATACTTTGTGTAGGAGGATAAAAATTTTTTAAAAATAAATTAATAAGTTAACTGTATCAAATAAATAAATGAATAAATAACGTATAATAATTATGTGTAAAATTTTAGTATGCATTTATATTTCATGATTTGAAGTAAAGAGAAAACAGCCACAAGGCAAAATAAAAATATGCTCATCCGCACAAGAAGCATCGGTTCACAACGACTTACTTTACTTTCACTGGCTGATAAAAGTGATTAAAAAAAAAAAATCTCCATAGTAATTACATTGTAAATATATTTCTATGTAATAGTTATAAATTATTATTACGATTAATATCTATTACCGTATATTTTTTGAATGAATAAATATTTAATAATTGAATGAATTATATTTTTATGTATTTGATATTGGGAATGTTGATAATTTGTATCATTTGAATATTTAGCGCGATATTTACTACATGGCGAGATATTTTGAGTATGGCGTCTGTCACACGGAAAATGTGCACGTGCCAAGTTTGTAATAATATCAGAATTGTACTTGATAATATATTTAATATATTAAACTCATATGGATGGTTGTTGGATGCTTATATTATTGTTTGTATATTTTTTTTGTATTGAAATTTTATTTCGTATTTAATTATAGATGAATTCCATGTAAATTTGTTGTTTATGCATGTGAAAAAAGTGAAATATTTATGTGCATATGTGTGGCCCTCAGCAGTAGCGCCATTATTTAAAAAGCGGCAATAGTTTCAATCAATAATTGAATACCGCCAATTTTGAACATGACTGCAATTATCATAAAATAAATATTTCAACATAGTGTAATAATTATTTTTTTTGCTGCAGGATTTTTTTCATGATGATTTATGGTCAAAATTGCCTGGGGCATGGAAAACTTTATTGGTAAATGTATCACCAGAAGACTTGGGTTCATTTATTCTCGGGGAATCTACCTGGTTTGTAATTTAACTGCATGTATGATCGATACATTTTTTTTTTCATTGTGTACAGAATAATTTATGGAAAAGAAAAATTGTTTTTTTTTTTTTACAGTAATTGTGTATGGCCATTATCGTTACTAGCGCTTCGAAAAGTAATTGGAATGTTGGAAATCAATCGCGATCCTGGTAATAAAGCTAAATTTGTGTGTGCTGCTTCCAGTTTGAATTATGATTCAATCGAAAATTGCACAGATGATAAATTAAATTCAATTAAATTTAAAAATGAATATAAAAAGCTGTTTCGAAAACACATAAAGGAGAAAAAACGACATGAAATTGATGAATTTGCAAAGGTACATATGAAAAATAATATTTGCATTGATATAAGTAATGTTTGAAATTTTTAATTGAGAATTTATTTTCAAAGATTTGCGCAAAATGTACGTATTTATCTAAATGCGAATGTATCGTAGACACTGGCGCTGGACTGGGCCATTTAGCTAGAGAATTAACTTACAAATATAATTTACCAGTTATTTGTATTGAACAAAATAAATCGCTATCGGATTTAGCTGAAAAACACGACAAACAACTTCAACAGATTTTAAAAAAACAATTAGCAATTGATTCGCCTGTGAAATTGCCATACCACATGTGTGCCAAAATTATTGATGAAAATTCCGATCAAATGAAATTAATTGAAGATTTTAATGCTATAATTACGAAAAAATTTGAACTAGATGTTATAAATGTTAGATATGGTTTAATTGGATTGCACCCATGCGGTGACCTAGCTTCCACATTACTCAAGCTCTATGTGAAACAAGATGCTATCAAGTTTATTAGCGTAGTTGGATGTTGTTATATGAAACTCACAGTGAAGTAAGTAAAGTAACAATGTGAGAATAATATTTATGATATTCATACAAGGGAAAAAATAATATTATTTTTCTTACAGGGAAAATAATGTTACAAATTCAGTGGGTTATCCATTGAGTAATTATGTTTCATATAAATATGGAAATACTTTGAGTTATGCTGCATTAGAGGTGTCATGTCATGCAGTAGAAAATTACTGTGATAAAATGAAAAATAGTCAATACAATGATTTAAAAGTTCATGCGTTCAGAGCAACGCTAGAGATGATATTAATAAATAAATATGGAATGTCAATAAAACATAGTCGTGTAACCAGCGTGAAAGTTAAAGATGATATGACATTCTCTCAGTAAGTTTATGAAAAAAAAATATTCGACAAAAAACTATTTTCACTCTCATATTTGCATCATTATTAATTCAATATATTAATTCAATTAATCATTTAGATATTGTAAATTGGCAACAGCAAAGTTCGCCGATGATAAACAATTGATGGATACTGACATAGAACATCCAAAAGTATTAAAATGTTTGGAATTATGGCGCAGAGTCGTTTTATTTGAGGCCATTCGATTTATGTTGGCTCCATTGGTAGAAACGGCAGTTTTATTAGATAGATTCTTATATTTATCAGACAATGGTCTCAAACCAATGTTAAAAGCTGAGTTTGATCCTCGACGTTCACCTCGTAATTTCGTATTATTGTCAATTAAATAAACAAATAAAAATTGATCCTGAGCGTGGTCAATTGAAAATGGCGGTAGTTGTTTGCTAAAATATTGTAGGATTTATCAAAACGTTGAGAAATGAAAAAACAATTTATAAATAAAGTGAATTTTAATAATTTTATACATAACCAAAATATTCAATTATTTACCTGTAAATAATTTCTGTTACAATTACTGAAAAGGTCATTTTATTTTTTTCGTATACCCGATTACTGCGCAATCTTGTGCGCAGTATTCTCCTAACCTTATATATTCATGGATATATATATGTTGGTTGCGTCAGCTGGTGAATTATAACCTTTAATTTCACTGTGCAATGTACAAAACAGTGTGAAACGTGTTTATAACTGTGCGTTATTTATGTAAAAGTGTGAACTATATAAAATAATATAAAATGTCGAGCAGTAATAATCATCGTGATCGATCTCGTAGAAAGGATAGTCGTTTTGATGATGACTATGATTCAAATCGACGTGATAGAAATAAAGAAAGGTATCAGCATGAAAGAAATAAGAATGACAAGCCACGACGCAGAGAGAGAAGTCGTTCTCGTCACAGAGATGATGATGAAAGGTATAATAAAAAGCCAAGAGAAGAAAATAGAAGATATAACGATCGATCAAGAGGTGATAATGATCATTCAAAAAAATTTAATTTTACTGATAGAAAAATTAAAAATGAACCATCACCTGAATGGGGAAAATCAAATGATAAAAATAATACTAAAGATAAACCTGTACAAGATAAAGCAAAACCTGATTTTGGATTATCGGGTAAACTTACTGAAGATGCTAATACTGTTAATGGTGTTGTAATTAAATATTCTGAGCCACAAGATGCACGAAAACCTGCACGACGTTGGAGGTTATATCCATTCAAGGGAGAGAAAGCGCTACCAACACTTTATGTACATCGTCAGTCTGCATATTTAATGGGACGTGATCGTAAAATAGCTGACATTCCATTGGATCATCCATCATGCTCTAAGCAACATGCAGCACTTCAATATAGATTGGTGCCATTTAAACGTGAAAATGGTGGTGAAGGAAAACGTGTTCGTCCGTATTTGATTGATTTAGATTCAGCTAATGGAACATTTGTAAATAATGTTAAATTAGAACCGAGAAGATATCATGAATTGTTGGAGAGAGATGTTATTAAATTTGGATTTAGTTCAAGGGAATATGTATTATTACATGAACATAGTAGAGATGACGAGTTGGATGATGATGTGACGATACCTAATGAAACTTAGGTGAGCATTAGAATTTGGTTGAAGCTTTTTCTTTTTTTTTTTAAATGTATTTTTCTGCGATTTGAAGTAGTTATTTTTGGTATTTATGAATAGATATTGTTTGAATAGGATGATTACCAGATGATTAAAATCAAATACGACCAGGAGAGAATAATGAGATTACTGATTTTCATATAAATACTGAGTTTAGTTTAAGTAATTTAAAATTTAAATACACAATTTTTATGTATATATTATTGCGAAAATAATATGATAGGACTTCTTGGAAAATTTATTCAACTTTGTTTTTTTTTTTTTTTATAAACCATATGATGAATTTAATTTAATGTAATGAAATTTATACCATAGCTTTATTTGTGTATAATTAAATTTGACTTATTTCGAATAAATTACAGAATGAAATAAATTTATATACATAAATGTGTATGTATATATACACTATTAATGTGATTTATTTTTTATAAATTCATCATTATACTTAATTTATAATGACAGTTTCGTAGAAATTAAAAAATATTAAATGACAAAACGTTTATTTCTTTGGTCAACAAAAAGTGAATACTATGTACATTGCAGTAAGTTATGACCTTATAACCATTATTATAATGAGCGATATTTCACAATAATTTAAAATTATTATTGACTTCTATAAGAGGAAGACTATTCGTTATTGTGAATAATAATGGAAGATGATACAATACTTGACACACAAAAAAAAATGTTAGAATTAAAATTTTTCTCCATATTATACAGACTTTCCCTCGTAAAAAATAGCTTATTTAAAATATTTCAATTTTTTTTTTTCAAATATATACGACAATAAATCTATCTATTGTACAACTTTCATTATATAATATCATATTTTTTTACGTATGAAACTTAACAAAATTTTTACAAATGATTGCGAAATAAATACGTTGATTCCTATTAACTACACAATAAAGTCTAAACTAATTTGCAAACTATCTAACTAATTCCAGCCTTACAATTTAATAAATACAATATTATATATCTCAAATTTCATAAAAAATGACACTAGATGTACTTATGGAAAAAAAAAAAAAATTCGACAGCTAAAAGTATAAATGATTTTCAACTATGTAATGATATTATTACTAAAACAAGGCACATATTTGGTTCCCTGACGAATTAATTAACTCTAGTAGAATCGGTATTTACATTTGTGTAGGTGACAATGTTTGTTGGGCTATCTTCAATGCCAGCTGGATCTCTCAATAAATTCCACAGAACATTATTCATAACCAACGGTATATTAGCTTTATTGCCTTGTAAATTGGCATGATTTTTATGTAATCTTAATGTTGCATTACCTATTATATTTGGTTCATTTATAATATTATCCTTATTAGTTGTGGTAGTAGCAGTATTAATATCTAATTCATTATTTTTTAATGGAAGATTATGTTGTGAACCGAGTATAGATGAGCTCGGACGTGTTGATGGTATCGCACTGCGTAATGAGCTAATTGATGAATCAAGAGAATTACAATTTCTATCATCTAAACTAACTTTTGAGCTTTTATCAGAATTTTTATTTTTTAATTTTGCGCGTTCATTTAATGATGCTCGTAAATCATTTGTAAATGCTGAAATTATACGTGAATTAGGAATATTTGAATTATCTAATGTCTTACTTTTTTCTGATGCCGACTGTAATGATCCTATTTGCGATAATACATTATCTAAATGTTCTCGATCTTCAGGCGTTATTTTATTTCGCATCAACAACGTCTCGGAATTGGCATTTGCATCCGGTTGTATACTTATCACTATGCTTTTATCATTTAAACTATTATTTGTGATATGTATTGCTCTTGGTATTTCATATTCATCTCCTGCATTAGTTTTTATAATTGTTTCCGAACTATCAGCTAATAATTCTAAATATTTTGGTACTTCATTCCTTGATAATCGTACAGTTGTATTACTTGTATCTTGAAGAAATGGCTGCATGTCACGACTCTCCTCGGAGCTACTGGATTTCCATGAGTTACCTAATCATGAAGAAGAAAAAATTTAATTATTTTTATTATATTCATAAATTTTTTGGATAAACAATTAAATTCATTTAATATTAAATGAAATAATGATATTGAATTCGAAAAATAATTGAACCTACCTGATTGGTTATGATTTTGATTCTCGTCAGCAAAGTAAGCCATGTTAGACACGCCTGCAAGCATGAGCCATGCAATAATGGCCAATTTGAATTGAAGCACATATTATTTCATTTGTTAAATGACCAATGTGATGATTGCATTTTTATTTATTTAATAATTAAAATTTTTGTTTAATTTAAATACCAAATCCGAAAATGTTTTTATATACCAAAAGCATGCTTAAATGTAATATTACATTGTTAAATTATTTTTTATTACTGTTTACCAACCTCGTCGACTTAAATAATGTCCAGCGTGAACAGGAATTAATGTCGCATCTTCCGTATTGTTTTTCAGAATAATAATTTGCTCTAGACAACTTTTAAAACTCGGTCGGCAGTCAGCAGAGCTCCAGCATCGTAACATTAATTGATGCAATCCTGATGGACAATTGAGCGGCTTTGGTAATCTACCACCAGCACGTACATGATGTAAAACTTCAAGATTTGTTCGAGCTGGATATGGTTGCTGTCCTAGTGATGTAATTTCCCACATCAGCACACCAAACGCCCATACATCACTTTGAGTTGTGAATACTCCATCCATAAGTGATTCAGGTGCCATCCAACGAACGGGCAGTAGTCCTTCACCCTCCTTTATTATTAAAAATAATAATAATGATGATAATAATAATAAAAGTAAATAAGGAAAAAATTTCTCAATATTACCTAATTTATTTGAAGATAATATAATTTTGAAATAAATGATTAATTTATCACACGTACCTTACGATAATAATCATTTTTATAAATGTCACGTGCAAGACCAAAGTCACCAATTTTGACCACTCGATTCTCACGATTTCTTGCAGACACTAAACAATTACGACATGCTAAATCTCTATGAACAAAGTGGAGCCCTTCAAGATATCGACAGCCTCTTGCAACATCCTCGCACATAGCCAATAAATCTTGTAGTCGTAAAGCGCGTGGGTCTGTTGAAGGTAATGGACGACTTGCACGTAAATAACTCAATAAATCACCGGCTTCCATTAACTCCAGCACTAGTAATGGTGGATCCGTGTCAAGACATACGCCCAATAATCGTAATACATGTTTGTGTCGAAAGTGGCTCATGAGCTGGGCTTCCTGTAAAAATTCAGTTTTTTCTTGTGCCGTTGCACCTTTGCGTAGTGTCTTTATTGCTACTGGAGTTATTCCTGGACCGTCTAAATCTTTTGCATTGCCTTGAAACACCTACAATCAATTTACAAGATTACATAATGTGTTAAATTGTTTTTTTTTTTATTATTATTTCAGGATGAGCAAGTGATGTACGCAATGAATAAATAGATAAAATTATAATGGAATATTAACCTCGCCGAAGGCACCGCTTCCGAGAAATTTAGCCAATGTAATTTGGTCTCTTCTTATTTTGGGCAATGTTGAATCGTCATTATCATTCTGCAATGAAGATGCATAGAGGGCATTCGATTGTACGAAATTGCCGCGAGGTATTTCACGAAGCGTTGCTAATTCGACATCAGACACGATTGGTGGAAGAATTGGTTTTTTTACGTCCTTTCTTTGTTTATTGTATACTGTCAAAAATATTCATATTTAATTATTACGAATAATTGATTAATCAAAACGAAAAAAAAAAAAAAAGTCGACGATATAATTAATGAATTTACTTACGACAGAGAGAATAACAGAAGCAGAATAAGAGAATGGTAATGGCAGGTAAACTCAAGCCTAAAATTAGACCAAGGTGCTGTTCACCCGCCAATGTCGGACCAATTGAATCAGTTAAATCGACAATACCACTTGATTTACTCCATCCACCAAAGCCATAAGCATTTTTTGCTTGCACACGAAACATGTATTTATGGTTCATTTCTCCAACAATAATCCAATAATTGTCTGAGCCATTGTAATACACTTTCCATTGATTTGTTGTGCCATCAGCATCAGTCAATTCATCTATAATTTTTCCCTCTAATCGATACATTGTCACTGATGAACCGTGTGCCTCAGCTGATTCCCAATTGAGTTGATGAACGGAATTGCGTAATTTTGTGATTGTTGGTACACCCGGTGCACTCGGAACATCACCCAATGTTTGAAATGTAAATCGTGTATCGGCAGGCCAAACAAAATCGTTGTTATAATTTGGATAACGAAGTATTAATCGAAATTTATATGCTGTCTCTGGAAGTAGATGTTTTATTCGATATATTACTTCTTTTCCATTGACATGAGTATGCTCAGCAATTTGCCATTTTTCCGATCCTACTGTTGTAAACTCAAGATTATAACGCGTCGTTAGATTTATATTTGGTAGCCATGATAAATTCATAGAATTTACATTAACGCCAATTAAAGTTAAATTATTTGGTTCTGGATACATTTTTACAACTTGCTCTTCGCTTTCACTGTATGTATCATTTGAATCAGCTGGATAAGCTCGAACATAAACTAAATAATCTTGCCCTGGTAAAAGAGGTTTTAACAATTCGGAATATCTTCCATCAATGGTCCTTTTAACATTTTTAATTAATTTTTCTCCTTTAGGCCGTTCACCATTAACTAAACGTTGTGATCTCCAGTGTATTTCATAACGAACTGCAGCGGCATTGAGAACTTTTGGTGGTAACCAGTAGACTGCTGCTAAGGTTGGTGTACAAGCTTGAACAGTAAAATTTTCTGGTGCAGAAGGTGCACCCGCGGCAGTTCGTAATATTATCGGAGGACCAAATTCTAAATTTGATGAGTCTATATCACTGTAATAATTACCCAATGCTAATTTAAATTGATACACGGTAAATGGTTTTAGATTGATTACTTCAAGTTCTCGTTTAAAAGTTGATAATTTTATAACATCATTATTATCACATTCATGTGGATTATTGTCAATGCATTGAATTATATGAATGGTATATTTGATTCCAGGTAAATTATAATATTCACAGCCGATATGTGGTTCGGCCATTGGCAATTTAATTGTGATACTATGTGGTTTTTTTATCATCTCTTCAACAGTATAAGACATTTGATATGGTATCAAGCAATCTGGATTTGGATATGGCTGTAATGATTTACCAATTGCTTTTATGCCATTAACATTCTCCAAATAAATCCTTTTTATATCTTGTTCATTTGGATAAATTTTATTTACGTAATATATTTCATGCGCTAAATTTAACCAATAGACATTCACCTTGTCAATTGTTAAGGAGGCCGGTGGGAGGTCTTTATTGAAGCTTGAATTGATTATTGAACTACATACACAACCATCAATAGTTGCTATATTTAAATGTCCTTCTAGAGAAGTCCAATACATAACTGGATTATGAGCGTCAGTATTATCTATTGCCATTGCGGGCCTTATTAATGGCCTGTATGGACATGAACAGTCTTCCCCATGATTGAAAAATGGTCGGGCATTATTGCCATCTAAATTTGATTGCATTATAATACCATGATGTCCTTCGGTGAGTTCAATCCAAAATAAATCGCCTGTTAATGGTGAAATATCTAAATTAACGATGGCACGATTAGTTGTTATAATTTTTTCGTATATAACTGTTCCAGCTTCCCAAGCAGTGAGATCCAATTTCATTATGACACTGTCCTTGTTCCCATGAGCAATTTCCGCCCAATAAAGACTTCTTGATATCCAATCGACACACAAATTAGTGGCAATAGCATTTAATGACAGTATTTTTGTAACATTATTTCCCTTGAAATCAGCAGTGACAATTTCATGCATTTCATTAATCCAATAAATTTTATTTTCCGTTGCGAAATATCTCACTTCAACAGCTACTTGTCTGGTTAATGTTTCATTAGTTTTGAAATCAAGATCAACGAACTTTACGGAATCTGTCGTGGCAACAAGCAATTGTGGCACTGGATCTTCATATTCTGTTGAAATATTGATCATGTCGGCAAATGGGCCAGCACCAATTTCAGTGAAAGCCCGCACTTCGAAGTAATAAGTTGTATTTATTTTTAATTGATGAACGGTAAATTCGCGTGTCTCGTGAGTAACATTAATAACATTGAGAATTTGAATTTCGTGACCATCCTCCATATACCAACAACGCAATGTATAGCCATTAATTACACCATTTGGAAATTCTGGTAAATCCCAACGAAATGTTATAAAAATATCTATTTCTTCATTTATCGGTGCTCGATTGAATTCAACAAATGCACGAACATTTGTAGGTTGACTTGGAACACTCTGTGGTGATGTTAACATTTTTCGTGAATGCAATGCAGTACCCCAATAAGTGAAAGCTTTTATTGTAACCTCAAGTACAGAGTACGGTGGAATTTGTTCAGAATTATTGTAAGGCATCGTTGTTTCTGTTGTTATTTCAGCATTTGAATTTGTATTAATATAATCTGCAAATTTTATTTCATAAAAAACTGTACCATAATTCGTATTTGTTACAGGATCCCAAGAAACATTGAAATTTTGCCAACTACCTTCGACGCGAATACTGTCGTATTTTACAGCAATTGGAATAACAGATATATTTTCTGATGTTAAATTATTGGGATATTGATGAAGTGCCGGATCCATTAATGTCACCATGTGTAATCCAATTAAGCTAATTCCATTAATTATCGCTGTATTTTGACCAGTGAGATCACCTATAACTGCATTACGATCATCTTGAAGCCACAATAAATGCTCAGAGAAATAACACAATGGACCCTGCATATTTGGATGTTGAAGTGATGAAACTTTTTCCGGTAAAATTTTATAATTCATTGGAATACGCTCTGAAGTTGGTGCACGATAAACAATTGATCCACTTTCATAACTACGAACAATCCAATAAACATATCGATTTTCCGTATCTAATGTCAATCCCATTACTTGTTTACCATTAAATATTTCATCAGAATGATAATAACGTCTGTCTAAGCCATTTAAACGCGCGACTTCTACAGCGTGTCCAGTAGACCAATATAAATATGCTTCTTGCGAATCAATAATTAATTCTTTAACAATCGCTAATATAGACATTGGTTCTTGATGCGATCCATTTAAATTAGCTCGTGTAATAATTTGTTGTTTTGGATTGGCCCAATATAATTTCTTTGCTATCCAGTCAACTGCTACACTACCCACTGAATTAATATTCAATTTATATTTTTCATGACTAGTTATATTATATTTATACAATGCCGAATTATTTCCAACAATATATAAAATGTCTTTGTACCAACCAACATCAACAATGTGATATTCACTATCTATATCTTTTAATGTTTCTTTATAAATAAGTGTATTAACATTTTCTCCAGTCACATCGCTCCGTAATAAGCCCTCATTGGCTGACCATAAAATCGATGCACGTGAATTTTCCCTCAGTGTACGACCACGAAATTCTGTTGACCATGGTCCTCTACCTGCGTCCGTATATGCTGCAGCTTTAATAATATATTCGGATTTTTCACGTAAATTATAAACTGTATGAGATGATCCGGCAATTGCTCGTTGTCGAACAGTATCACCAGTCGATTCATCTTTTATTTCCAATTCATATGACCAATTTTGCCACGCTCCTTTACCTTGTCCGCCCAATAAATGTGGCGCTTGCCATGAAACTTTTGCTCTCTCTGCACCAAGCACGGCTTGAACACCAGTCGGTGGATTAACTGGAACTGGTACTGGTTGACTTGCGTCCATCAAAACATTTACACTGACAAATGAACCGTCTGAACGATCAGGATATGCATTATGAAAATAACGATTTTGTCCCGAGTGATAGCCCTCTGTAAATACTTCCTCGCCATTTGTCCAATAAAAAAGGCCATTTGCCATTGCTAATGAGACAACATTGATGAATTTTGGTTGTTGAGTATTGGCACGAAAATTTAGAATTTCACGACCATCAAGAGAAACTGATATAACAGTATTTTGAGTGTGATCGGGAACAAGTAAACGGAAATTCGTATGATCAACTGTAAAAGCACCAAGATGTTTATCCTCTAAAATTAAATACGGCTGAACTTCATGTTTAATTCCATTGCTGATATCAGCCAAATCCAATCGAAATAATCCACCTCTTGTTACCCAAAATAAATATCCATTGTATGGATCAACTTCTATGTGCGATGGCCGTGTCATAAAACCTGCCATGGCAACTGTAAGTCCTTTTCCATCCAAATTACATCGTGCTATTTGCCAAACAGTTGTGGCATGATTAACCTCACCCAAAATATATAAATGTGAATTGAGCCAGTCTACTGACAAACTTAGAGGTTTAAAATTTGCTTGATCAGGTCGTAATACCACAATTGGTTCGGATTTCTCTAAAATACTCGTGCGATAAACATAACCCATCGAATTTGAAATAAACAATTGAGCGGAGACAACGTGAATAGCAACACCACGAATACGACTGGTTGTGTGATAAATTATACTTGGTTCATCGAGCATATCGGCGCCTTGTTTCATTACCACGTGCTCACCACCAAGAATTAATATCGGCTGTTGTGTATCTTTTACTGGAAAAAATATTAATTATAAATTTATTAATTAATAAAACATAATTTAAGGTGTTGTAATGATTTATAATTTCAATAATTTTCATGTGTAAAAATATTTCTTGTCGTACCAGCTGGCTCAGAGGGGGTTTTTATATAAATAACTGCTGGTGGTCCATCTCCAACAGCATTTCTCATCGATACACTCACTGAATAATTTTGATTTGGTTTTAGATTTTGAAACATGTAGTGATCGGTATTCTCAGAAGCAGGTATGTCCTGAATGATCAACAAATTAAAAAAAATTCATGGTATATGTCATTATTTTTATTTATTTAGATTTTATTTTTGTGAATGTCATTCACTGTATCCCCTGTTAGATAGTAAAAAAAAAAAAATAGGACGCCATGCCAGAAACATAACGAACTCTACGAAGAATAACTACCATATACTCTCTGGTTCTGGCAAAACTGGATGGTATTAGTAATTTTTCTAATTCATATTGTATATATTTTTTATTCATAATATAGAATTATCATTTGGAGATCATGCAAATTAAGCGGTGCAACACAGTACAGTGCGATTGATTAGTGAATTTGGTGGAAATATTTAATGTTATAAACAGATTGCCGAACCAGTGGTAAGAAACTACTCTAAGAAAATTATGTTTATAGTTGTGTAATAGTAAAAGAAATATCTACAATTGATTGAGAGAATCATTAAAAGCAAAAGATAAATTATAGAAGAAATAGTAAGAAAAAATAATATCAAAGAATATGAAATTTTTTGATTTTTATATAATGGAGTTCTGGCGTGGCGTATACCTTATTAAGCAGGGAGTAATCGGCTCCTTGTAATTGCAACACATAAGACAAAAGTGGACCATTGGGAAAAGGTCCTGGTTCCCAAGATACAGAGATACGGCAACTATCGACGGCTGCTGCTCTTACAATTACCGGTGCTGACGTTGGTCTACCAGCTGCCAATGTTAATATAACAACACTCGGTGCAGAAACAATTGGCTCCGGATTGTGATGCGATGATTTTAATAGCAACGCTACACGAAACTAAAATTTAATAGCGTTCATATTTTTATTTTCCTTCATAAATTATTTACAGAATTACCATACGATTTTTTATTCTATTATTTGTTTTTACAATTCAATATAGATTTACCCTGTATTTGGTATAAGGTTGAAGATTTTCCACGAGTATTTGATCGTCTTCGCCCCACGATTGATTGCGACAATATTGCCAGGTTTCTGCTAATTCTTCGTATCGCCATTGCACTAGATAAGAAATACCAGCAGCACGTTGTTTAATATCAATTCCTTTCCATTCAAGTCGTAGGGATGTTGCTGTCAAAGAATCAGCGACAAGAGCCGGCGCTTGTGGGACACCTATTTCCGCTGTAAACAAGAGACAAGGGATATATATATACGCAATCTTAATGTCAGATGCAAAATAACGAGAAGCACAAAAAAAATAAATAAATAAATGAAAAAAAATTGAAATTATACAGTGAAATTTTATACATTTTGAGGAAACAACTCATCAGTATAATTGATGGAGAACTTAAATGGATAAATGACTTCATCTGCGCCAATATATAAATGATTTTCATCGAGGTTGACAGAGAATTTCACTGTGACAATAGACTATCAACGTCGATTGGTCGGTCAACGGGGGAGGTTGACTGATTTATCTCTTTTCTCGTCGTGTTCGTGTGTTAACGTGTTTAATTGATTCATCGTGACAAAAGTTACGATTCGTTATGCGATCGAGTGAAGCGACGGGAAATAGATTGTCAAAATCAAAAGATAATTTGCCATTAAATAATAAAGAAAATAATGGACATGAAGAAACAAATGATATTGAGGAGTACCGAATGGTATTGGATCGTTTAAAAGCAGAATTTCTTAAGAAATGGAAACGAGAACGTAAATTTAATGATAATATACAGTTTACGAATTTTGAGAAAATGAGGACACTTGGTATGGGTGCTTTTGGACGAGTAATGTTAGTAAAACATACAGCAACTTCAAATTATTATGCCATGAAGATACTTAACAAAGACAAACTTATTAAATCTAAACAAATTGAACATACACGAAATGAAAAAAGGGTACTTCAGTCATTAAATTATCCATTTGTTGTATCAATGAAATATTTTTTTATGGACAATTCATATCTTTATATGGTATTACCATTTGTTAATGGTGGTGAATTGTTTACTCTTTTGAGACGTAAAGGAAAATTTTCAGAAAAAGTATCGAAATTTTATGCAGCACAAGTATTGCTTGCACTTGAATATTTACATTATTGTGGATTGATTTATCGTGATTTAAAACCAGAAAATATATTGCTGGACTGCGATGGTTATCTTAAAATAACAGATTTTGGTTTTTGTAAAATGATTAATGGAAGAACGTGGACATTGTGTGGTACACCAGAATATATGGCACCGGAAATTATTTTATCAAAAGGCTATGGAATTTCGGCAGACTGGTGGAGTTTTGGCGTATTGATCTATGAAATGAACGCTGGTTATGCGCCATTTTATTCACATGATCCCATGAAAATTTATGAAAAAATTGTCGCTGGAAAATTCAAATTTGCATCAACTTTTGGTAATGAGTTAAAGGATATATTAAAAAATACTCTTCAAACTGATTTAACAAGACGTTATGGTAATCTTAAAAATGGTGCACAGGACATTAAAGAACATGCGTGGTTTCATTCAATTGATTTCAATGAAATTTATCAGCGAAAAGAAAGACCAATTTATGTACCAGTGTGCAAGAATGCTGGTGATGACAGTAATTTTGATCGTTACGACGAAGTAGAGCACAAAATTCAATCGACGAATCGTTATCAAAAAGAATTTTCTGATTTTTAATCTTTGCAATTGATTTTACATACCTTTAAGTTGTTGAAAGTAACGATTTAATGCATCGTGACAACCAAGGACACAGTACAGTTCTTTTGGCGGTAATAACTCCTGTGTCCCGTTCTAAAATGAAAACAAAAAAAAAATAGTTAATAATACATATTAATTCATGTTATCATTTTAATTCGTCTTTCATTTATTGAATAAATAATTTAGAGACTTACGCATGTTGTTTGACAACTTGTTTCGAGTGCTTGCTCCCATGCTCCGCATCCTTTTTCACACTATATAAACAAATAAACAAACAAAAAAAATATTATTCGACAGTTGATAATAATTTTAAGAATTCCAATTGAATTCTTAATCGTTGAAGAAAAAATTTTTTCTCTCAATTCTCCAGCAGTTATTACTGAGCCCCATGAAAATAATTATACTCTTCACTTTATCAAGAAGACTGTCTGATCTCTGGGTGTCTTATCCCTAGAAGTTAAATGATTGATGGCATCGTTTGGCCTGTCACGTTCACACTATTCATTCACTCTTCACTTCCGTACATTCAAATTCTTCAGCTATTTCGAAATAATGTTTTTTATAAAATCCTCAATTCACTCTACTTATTTTAATTGGTTTATCATAAATATATATACATATACATACTTTTTTTCTCGACTTTTTTGCCTCGTTCATTTTAATTCAATTACAACTTTGCGCGCATCTCATAGCAAGAATAAAGGCTATGTTGAAACAGCGAGGGATTCCATATGTTATGACGCAAGCACAAAACTCATCGAGTAGAGAATTTTTCTACAGCAATAATGCTCATCATTGAATATAGCGCGAGACAATGGAGGAATTCTGAGTGAAATTATATGCGTGGGAGTTCAATCCACTACTATATTAAATAGTTAGCCTATCCCATGTATAAAATATTCATACTCAATAATTTCAGATGAGGATTAATAGCACAAAAGAATTTAGCGAAAAAGAAAAAAAATTGTACATTGTAACAAATGAAAATTATCTTTTATCCTGTCGCAAAAATAAATATAGATACGGACAAACACTTATATGTATATAAATAATGACTGGATCGTGACATAATTCATTCGAGTTAGTCGCAAATGAGAGGATAATTTTTTAAGATGGACCGTCGACAGTGCAGCCAATGTGGCACGTGCCTTGTGTATGGAACGCCTACGTTCAATATATACGAAGATATAAGACACAAGAACGACCAAGAAGACGACGACATGTATACACATAGCTATCCAACGACATGGATTTGCGAATTGAAATTTAACGGATCGACGTGAAGATAAGAGGAAGTTGGCGATTATCTTTTATATTTATGAGAATAGACAGAAATGAAGGAAACAAGGCAAAACATAATCATGATTTTCAGAGAGATAAAAAATTGAGTTGATGATGACGTTGCGGATAATGTGAAGAGTATTGTTGAATGAGTTGGAGGACTTTTGTGATGATACTCAAGAGGTTTGAAGCGACGTACGCCTTCAGTAAAAGGAGCAAGAGAAAAAGAGGACTGAGCTGGTTAGCCAACATCATCTGGCATGATGACTGTTTATATAAATACGTACATTGAAGCATGTATAAAGAGGTTGTATGCTTGTATAAAAAAGTGCAGCGGTTCTGAATGATGATGTACATTGCACAGAGTTATTTATTTAGCTTTAGTTAAAAGTGTCTCTTGACATTTTACTGGTGTAACTTGTTGAGCATTTCCGTGTTTAAGGGTGCTACGTAAATATTACAATACATCTGGGTGAATATTTACATTTGTAACTGGTTAAATAAATTATAGGGGAATGGATTACAAATAGTGGTAGTCAGTAGTTGGTTATATAGTTTACATGATATCTTTGCTTAAAGTGCTCATTGCTTTACGAGGGTATCGCTTGGGTCACAGACAATTTTTGTGACTTTGACTACTGGACAGTGAAAAAAAAAAATAAAAGCCAAAAAGAACCTATATGTTAAATGATAAACATATTAATAAAACAATCACACAACTGTCATATCACGCGAAAGTGATATTACATTGAATGATTAAAATATATTTTTTTCCCCTTCAAACACTTTTTTAACCGTTAGAATATTTTATCAATAAACCCATTTAGATTAAAATTTATTGCAAAAGCTGTGTATTAATTACATTTTTTCTAGCTGTTATTAATGAAGATAATGAAATAATATATTTTTGAATAGTCAGTTGAAAAGTAGGAAAATAAAATAGCGCAGGAAGGAAGAGAAAAAAAAAAATGAATAAACCAGAGTAGACTTACGGTTAACCAGCCACCCGCTAATTTCTCACTTCCTCATTAAAATCTCCACACGCGCGTACATGTACCCCAAGCCCTTCATCATTACAGCCTCCGTTTCATTAAATACTCCATATACATCATTATTTTTATATTCAATTTAATTAATACAGAAATAATAATTATTCAATTATCAATTTTTAATATTCAACTCAATTATAATTATCATTTGTTTAAAAGTGAAAAATCATCGACTTTAAATTTAATTTTCACTCACCAGAAGTTTATTATAACTATCAGTAAAACAATAAATATTTTAAATATTAAATTGTAATCGACTCGATATTTTATTTTCTCTTTTAAACTTCCGCAGTATAATGCGTACACATAAATATATGTGCAAACAGAATCCAGGGTCGCACGACAATTTGATGAACATCCGTTAAAGGCTACACTTGTACGCAATCCAATTTACCAACACACGAAGCCCTATATCTATATGTATATTTATATCATATATGACCCAAGCAGTTTTTTTTTTTTTTTTAATTCGTACATACAATCGTTCAAGTGCGTTGTGTGGTACCTACTTGTGTGTGGATGAGGACCGGAGTTTGTTTTTATTTGTTTGAAGCGGCGTGTACTGAGTCCCTTCTTTGCGTAAGTATGTGCGCGCACACCCCGTAAAATTGTCCTCCCAACCACGACGGACCGGAAACTCTGTCATTAGCACCGCGAGGGACCGTCCGGGTTATTCTTATTCTCTTTGATAAATGTATACTGGCCCATGATATTGACATCCGAATTATACGTACATATGATTTTTTATACTGCCCATATATGTATATTTTCCCATTTATAAATATAAAAATAATTAATTGTCTGTTTTAATGAAAGCAATTGACCCCCATGATGAATCGATTAATTAATTTAATCTTTAATATATTTTTTATTAAATAATTAATTACCTGATCTATTTTACATCTGACTCCGCATCCAACTTCTGAGCTAACGTCATCTGTTCGATTCTGTAACAAAGAAATAAAAAATAAAATTTTTAAATAATTATTTTAATTCAAATAAATAAATAAATAAATATATATTAGTGTATTTAAATATATGGTAATTAAGAGCTGACTTTAAAGTTCTCATGGGGTTTGTATTACGTTCATGGTGTATACCGCACGCTTGGATTCTCACCCTGTTCCAAAAACATATACATATGATAAATATGCTCAGCGAATCGTGGATTTTAACTTTCGGAAATGATTAAAAAATTTTTTTCTTCTTTCACAAGTCGGAAGTATGGTTTGGTATTTGTATGTATATACACCTGTGTCCCGGAAACGGCTTTCTAACGTTCAGGTGTAATTGTTAAATGTCAACTATTTTTTTTTTATCATTACGATCGTGAGTTCCCCTTAGCATGGCCGGATTTTATATTCAACCGATTTATCATAACGACACGCTTTGCACCCGAGGGTTACCAATTGAACCGGATGAAACAATTTACAGTGTTCCAAAGGGTGCAAGCGTTTTAATTTATTCTCCATTTGTTTTTTTTTTTCCAACAGCTTCACCAAAGCAATGCCATTGTCCCATGTGCAAGTTGATATTTTTTTTTTTTTCATTTCACCAAATCTTTGCATGAGAAAACTTTCACATACGAGACTTCCGGTATTGCATAAGCACGGTGTAGGGGTTCATCATCAACCCTACACGGAACAAGGACATATTTCAAGGTATATATAGAGGAAATAATAAAAACAAAAAATTAATGGCGAGAAGGAAATACATTAGGAGCGAATTTAATGAGGTAAACGAATAAACCTGTTCGGCCTAGCTTACGTCCGCATCCAACGTCTTCGTTACGCTTGAGAACGCACACCAACTGTTGCACCTTTCAGCTCACAATGTAATATTCATGCTCAAGGTTCCCGATATTTACTCCCACAAATGGAAATGCATATATAGAAGCCGTCGCCTCACGTGCGCCCAAATCGGAAACCTTATTTATTCACTTAAAAATATGATAAAAAAAAGAATTTTCATATTTTTTTTCTTCTTAGATTTTTGCCTTTTCATTTTGGACGACTAGTTACAATAGATGAATTTTGTAAACCACAGTGGGGTTTATTATATTGCAGACCGCAAATGTGTTTGGAGCTTCTTTCATTCATGTTCGTTACACGACATGGAAAAAAATTAATGACCATAGTCTCTCGATGTTTGATGATGAAGCTTCGCACGGTATTAGATGACCGCCGGAAGGTTCCAACGATGAAACACAATATGTATCGTCTGCGTGTTTGTGGTGTGACTTTTATTTCACCACAATCGTGGACTACGTCTGCAGGATCCCAACATTATATTTTGGCTTTGTGCATGCATATGAATAAATATAAATAAAACTGTATACAATGGCTTACTAATAATTAATAGATAAAAATCAAGACAATTGTTAATAGTGGAGAGTAAAAAAAAAAAAAGATATCGTTATTTTTTTGCACGCAT
This sequence comes from Microctonus aethiopoides, assembly GCA_030347275.1. Classification (NCBI taxonomy): domain Eukaryota; kingdom Metazoa; phylum Arthropoda; class Insecta; order Hymenoptera; family Braconidae; genus Microctonus; species Microctonus aethiopoides. Next base: position 3,171,715 of record JAQQBS010000004.1, read on the forward strand.
TGTCATTTTTAGAATTTTATCGCGTCGAAGCAAATATTTAACGCATATGACCTTTTATATTTGTGTCTACTCGCTCAATGGGACCCTTCTTTTAATTGTCAAAATTCACAAAGTAGCCGAATTATGAGGGACAAACGGTCGAGAATTGCCCGGGCACCCGTATAATAATAAAGAAAAACAGTTCGTTTGAAAATATGCATGATGGCTAATAATATATCCCCCATAAATTTCAAGAAATATGATGACTTTGTTATTTGGCGCTATATTAAATTGTCATCATCATTGATCAACATCAATTACCAGGTTCCAGCTGTCTAAAATTTAATAAAAAAATAATGAAATCAATCGAACACAAAAAAATATAGTATTATTGTTAAATATTTCTCAATAACATTTCTATTATATATTATACACAAGTAAATTATTGGCAAGAGGATGTGACCTAGCAGGAAGTTGATTGTCACACGCCGGTGTATAGTGTTGCATATAATACCTATTGCCATGTCTATTTATCCCATTCATATATTACTTTTAGGTCAACAGCGATGAGACGAGAATTTTTTTATATAATTCAGCAGGAAAAAAAAATACTAAAAATAAGAAATAAATTAAATAATAGTATTGCGAGGCTATCGCTAATGTGCGATGTAATTGAGTATCGAACTATTAATATTTTCTATAAATTAGCTTATGCAAGCTTCTGGTACGGGTCACGCAGTGTGGCATTAGTTCACGTCAAGATGTGATTAAACGTCTCGAGGTTTTTTTTCTTTCAATTCTCGTTTACGAAATGGGACCGGCGCCATCGTATTATAAACATATGGAATTTAAATATATACTATTTTTCCTTTGCCCTATTTTGTATCATCATTTTTCAACTCGAGTGTATATACAAATAACTATATATCATATATTTACGTATTTATATTTGTAACCTCTGTTATCTTAAAAATATTATACCCATCATGCTACTGAAAAGATGAATTTAATTTCGAAATATGTAAAAATAATCCCCACACTGCATTGATGATTTGAGAATAATGTTCTAGATAAAACGATGTAAAAAACGAAAAAAAAAATATATGTACATATAAAAATATAAAGACATGGACCAAAGCATAAATATCTCGCGATATGTTATCAGATAATTGAAATGTTTTCAAATTTATTTATTCTTTTTTCTCTTTTGATAGCCAGTAACAATAATTTATGTGGTGTGTTGTTGATGAAAAAAAAAGTTTCGGTTGAATTAATTTCATGATTATATTGATAGACTCAACCAATGCGCAATGTGTGTTATACTGTGGTATATGTACATATATAAAAGAACAATTTCCATGTGCGATGAGCGTGGAGTTATGTAAACTATTTGAGTCGTACTTAGTGAATATGATAATATAAGTGGCGGGAGAAAAAAAAAATATTCATAACAACATATTATATTAATGAAACACGCAAATCGATTGTATGTAAATATATAATATTGCATAGATATTATTTGTCATGTTATATTTTATGTCAAACTATATTGACTGTTAGAAGAAGGCGAGATAAGACGTTGGTAGTTGCACACTCGGATTAATATTTTGTATCTTGGTTGACTATGAGACCTATTGTGCTTATACACGGTCGGTGGTTGATGCGTTGTCGTGTAGTTAAGTTAATTAATGGACAGTACAGTCTGGTTGAAGAGTCTAACTAAATTGATACGTCCTTCGTCTTCGGTCATATTTTTCGTTCTTGATTTATATTTGTCAGCGACCGCATTCTCAAAACTCTAATGATGAAATGAAATGGAATATATAAAATAAAAAAATATATTCCTACACGTGTTGTTGGTATATTATAATGATGCAAATAATTATTATATTTCGCGGAATAAAATAAATAAATAAATGAATTGTATATATCCATTGATCATTTGTTTAATTGACTTTAAATAAAATGATGAGCAATAATTGAAATTGAATACTGAGAAAATTATCTTAACATTTATTTCTCTTTCTCACTCATCAAAAGGCTATCAACCCCCTCAATACTTTGGCAGATAATTTTTCACGCTCACTTTTTTGTCATAATCCATCATTATAATATACTTAATGTAAATTCCTTTTTTTTTTTTTTTTTGCGAATGATTAAAATTAATAAACAACTGGTGAGAAATGTACATGCATTTTCTTGTCAGTTAATAAATGGATGATTCGCGTTGAACTTTACACTTGACGCAGAATAAATTTTTCTTTTCTCAATGAGAATAATAAATGTATATTATTATTATTTAGCAATGAAAATTTTTATAAATTATTAGAATTGATGAAATAAAATATTTTCATACCTGATTGAAATCCAATTCGGGACAGCGCGAGGTACAGTCCTCTTGCAAACTGTGAATCGTCAGTGATTGATCTTCTAAATCTTCTGGTAATAGCGCCATGGCGCTTATCACCATTATCAACACCGCCAATTGTCCGCATAATTGCTTTGCTAACATAATATATCACTAATTCAACGCGCGATTCACAAATCGCGTCGTTAGTAATCAATCAAAATCAGAAAAAAAAAAATAATAACAAAATAATCAGCCTTGCAATTCCATTGTTCACCTAACTGTCATCCACTTTTTTTTAATTATTAACATACTACAAAGACAAAAAAAAATATTAAATGCATAATGTATATCACATCATTGACTGTTAACAATTAGTCAGAATTAATTACATACAACCAATAATAATAAATACATTTCCATTGCAAAATAATTAAAAATTGCAAACTGGAAATATTTTTCAATTCTACAATGTCTCGATTATTATTACATTCCGTAATAAATTTTTTTTTCCCACCACTTTAAACAGCAATTTCACTGATAAATATGAATACACACATCAATATCTATAAATTGTTAATTATTATTGATAATAAATATTTATTTTTTTTTCAAATGTAATTGCGCGACAACAAAACGATGCTGCGACATCATCAAACGTGAGCGCGCGAACTTTGTTTTTCTCTCTCGCTCTGTCAGTTGGGTGTTGAATGCTGGCGAGCATAAGAGCAACTGACTACGAGTGGCCACAAGCACTCGACTCACTCCCACCACAATACCCTTATCTCTTTCACTCTCCATGAGCAGCCCTTTTTGGTAGTGTGGCTATACATAAGTACGTATGATGTGTGGTGTAGTAGCGCCGATGATGTCCGACATACCCTGTTTAAAGTACGTAGAGACATAACAATATGTACTCGATTGCAAACCACAAATGCGCCCTCGCAATCGTCATCGTGAATGAACCAGTATGTGTATATCAGTATATATGTAAGTTTATTTTCATTATAGGATTGGACTACACATATAGTACTAGTTGGGAAGGAGTAAGAGAGCACTGGTCAATTGACAGATTGACCTGTTCTTTTACTATCCTCGTAAACCTTTCATTCATTTGTTCGCACGTGCCCTCACCATTATTAATATAATATACTTTGTTCAATTTCAATACTTGGCGGTATCTTTATATTCATCTCAACGACATATTCATCTTGACTTTTATGGTTGTTATTGAGTTATGAATATATTTTATTTATAGTTAAAATTTTTATTTATTTATTTATTTATTTTATCATGTGATATATTGTCTGTTGCTATAATAATTTGTTTAAGGATGAAAAGAAATATCTATACGAATTTTTTTTTACTATTTGCGTTGGGCAAATAACTATATAAACATATTAAAGATGTTTGTTTTAATATATTTTAAAGAATATAATGAATGCAGATATGGAAAATCCATTTATACTCTGATGAATAATAATTGAAAATGATGGTTTATAAATTGTATTATTTTCATGTTTTTTTTTTTTTGATGCATGATAGAATGAATAGTATATACACGGTGAAGAATCGTTCGAGGGTGTTCTATAAATATAATACATCCATCATCTATTGTGTAGTGTACGACTGACTGTCGATTACTCGTTTGCGATAACCCAAGAGGTTTCGTCGTCTCAAAATGGTGCGACAAGACTGGATAGAAATTTTTTGTTTGTTTTTAATATTATTTTTTTTTTGCTGGTAAATATGTATGGGCAGACAAGTCTGAAAATTGTTTGAATAAATATTGATTGTATCCTAAATAATTCTCAGAATGATTGAAATCATTTAATAAATAATTTTTCAAAAATAATTGACCAGATATTTAATTGAAATGTGACTCAAATGGATTTTTTATTCTTGCATTATTTGAATGACGATGAAATGAAAATAAATGTCTGGAATTATAAATGATGTATTTTACATTTTATTTTTTTGTATTGTAAAAAATATTCAATAGCCATATACGGGTATTATGACGTTCATACACACAACAGGATGGGCGTTGACCAGGTATCCGTTTATATTGAATGCATTCGAGCAGCATTATAGAAGAAGATAATCTCAAAAGTCGTTAAATAAACTGAATTTTTTCCTTTCTATTTTATTTTTCTAAACTGACCTAAACAAATGTTTAATTCTATTTTCTCAATTAATTCAATTCTTATGCTCATATTAATCATCAGTGAATTTAATATTTAAAGTATTTTTCAACAAATCATTAATGAATATTGACGAATTTTGAAGGAATAATGTCGTTATGATTGATATCACAATTCACGATTCGAGGTTCAAATCCTAACTTGAATGGCCGTTGCAGGTTACCTAGAACTTCCTGCGGAAATGGCCAATATACTCCTCCGACCTCCAACTCACTAGTTATATACTCACTCACTCCCGTTTCGTACACCCCGGACCCATATAATCGCCCTAACAGCTTCGGCCCGCTCTCGTTATACAAATCATCATCATGATCTATGTGTGCGCACAACGGAATGATACATCCTTAATTTTACCACATATTCCTATATTGTAATAATCATATTAATAATAATTGTAATTGTTATTTTAATTATATTTATTCTATTCTGATATTAGTATTATTTTTATCTATTAATTATGAGGGACGAATAAAAAATTATAAATCAAATTGATATCATCAATCATTTTATAAAATGTTATCTGAATTATCTGCAATATTTTGATGCTGAATTGAAGAAATGATTTGTTTTGCAAATGAAATTATTTTGGATAATATTTATTGATATTGAAAAAAAAAAAAAATGATAAGAATATTTTAATTGAAGTTATCGGTTTCAGATTAGCGTTTGAATATATTTGTATCTAATTACGACTTGCACTTACATTCTACAAGGCGTGTGGAAGGAGTTTGTCAGAGGTCATCGACAGTCTTCCAAGGGAATCAGTTTGAAGCCAGATATCGTTTAGTAAACATCATCATTCTCTACAATATACAATGAAGATCCAAAGGAACTTGACATCGGCTATTGTTATATTATTATTTGAATGGATAATTGGAATATATTCATTTGTAAAATTTGACGAGATTGCATTGAATCAATTGCAAAAAACTGTTAATAATAAAACGGATTATAAATATGTGATAAAAAAAATTATTGTCCCGGTAAGTAGTAACGATTTTGAGGTTATATAAAATATAATTAATATTTTAAGTAATGTTAAAATTTTCCTAGGTCGATCAATTTAGTTTTTCATTGAATGATACATTTGAAATGCGATATTTGATGAATAATTCATATGTGCGAGGTAATAATCCACCAATATTTTTTTATACGGGAAACGAAGGTGCAATTGAATTATTTGCAGAGAATACCGTAAGTATATTATATAAAATATAAACAAATTAATTAATTTAAAAAATAGAACTGAAAGTAATAATAATAATTTGATTATTAATATAATTTTAGGGATTTATTTGGGACAATGCACCGCAATTTGGTGCATTAATTATATTTGCCGAGCACAGATACTATGGGGAATCATTGCCATATGGAAATAAATCGTATACGAACATGAAGAATTTAGGATATTTGACTTCACAACAAGCATTAGCAGATTATGTCGATCTTATTGAATATCTTAAATCGGATCCGAGAATGATAAATAGTCCGGTTATTGCCTTTGGTGGCTCTTACGGTGGAATGTTGAGTGCTTGGTTTCGTATGAAATATCCACACATTATACAAGGGTATGTCATTAAAAAAAAATAAACATACATATCAAATAACGTCTGATTTTTATACAGAGCCATTGCTGCATCCGCTCCAATATTACAATTCACCGGTATAACAGATTGTCAGGCATTTTCTCGTATTGTAACGACTGACTTTAAAACAGCTCACTCTAAATGCCCAGAATTAATTCGTAAATCATGGAATGCCATAAAAAATTTAACTTCGCACGGTAATTATTTATATCGTTAATTTCTATTCGTTGAAATATTATTGATAATTTTATGCATTTAAAAATTTTCCACTCGCAGATGCTGATAAAAAGTGGCTATCAAGTACGTGGAAATTATGCAAACCACTTAACAATACTTCGGACGTAAAGCAATTTAAAGATTGGTTGAGCAATGTCTATATAAATTTAGCTATGGTGGATTATCCATATGAATCTAATTTTCTTGCTCCACTTCCACCGTTTCCAATTTCAGTAAGTGTAAATATTTAATTATTGAAATAATGCTATTTATTTCAGTCGTTTTATTTATTTATTTTTGCTTTCCTTTCATTCTTAGGAATTTTGTAAATATCTGAGTAATGATACTAAATCCGACAAGGAACTATTAATTGCTCTGAATCGTGCCGTTAATGTATATGCAAATTATACCGGTAAAACAACTTGTATTGAAACGGAAGACGCTGCGCCAGACCTTGGTACGTCAGGCTGGAATTATCAGGCTTGTACGGAGATGGTGATGCCAATGTGTAATGATGGAATCAATGATATGTTTGAACCTCAAGAATGGAATTTTGCCGAATACGCCAGTGGATGTCAAAAATTATATAATGTTACACCTAATCCTGATATCATATGTCAGACATATGGATGTTCAGATTTATCCACAGTGACAAATATTATTTTTAGTAATGGATTATTGGATCCTTGGTCAAGCGGAGGTGTTTTACAAAATTTATCGGCATCAGCAATTGCTGTAATAATTCCAGAAGGTGCACATCATCTTGATTTGCGTGGTGCTAATCATGCTGATCCATTTTCCGTAATTCAAGCTCGTAATTTTTATCGATATACGATTACAAAATGGATTAAGCAGTTCTCTCAATTAAAAAAAAGAGTAATTGCCAATAATACTTCGGCGTGAAATTTATTTGTTTAAAATATTTTCAATGATATAAATTTCATAATTTTAAATGCTACTTTATTAATTGAGTATTATGAGCTGCAAAATATAAATTGATATGCAAGCAAAGCGGTATATTATCAAATTCCGCTGCATAATTAAAAATTGTATTTATAAGTATATAAATAAATAATATTAATGAAAAAATAATTAATAATACTGTGCTGTAACAAAATTGCTCAATTTTCTAAAATAAAAAAAAATTCCTCGTTAACTTTTTTTTCTAATATTTTTTAAAATTTGTCTATTCTGGAATTGAGAACGCTCTACTTATTATCAACTAAATATTATATTTTATTGTGGAGTTCGACGGTGTGCAGTTGTTGGTCGTGGCACACCCGAACGGCTGCGTATTTTTTTCGGTTGAGTAAAATTAGTCTCTGGTTCTGAGCTATATGTTAAATATACATGTGATAAATCGACTTGTGGTTGATCTTTGGCTGCGCCGATTGATGGTGTCGCTTGCGCTTTACGCATATTATTACCAGTATAAGCGACGCATTTCAATTGCCACTCACCAATGTCCTCATTCCAATGTACATACCTTTCAATCATTGTTTGATACTCCACCGGTATGTAGCTATTTAAAATGAGCTCTTGCAATTGTAATTCTCTACCAATTCCCCGTACACCTTCCAGTAAACCTTCCATTTCACGTTGATGCTCCTCTTGTAAATCTAATAATTCAGCGCGTGCTGACATTAACATTGTATAAACTTTAGCCAATTTTTTTGTTTTTCCCGAAGCTTCTTCCTGCAGCGATGAATATTTTTCCTCAATATCAATTCGCTCCGCTTCTTTTTCTTCAATTGCTTTTTTTAATTGTTCTTCACGTCGTTTACGTTGTTCAAGTTCAATAGCTGCCGCTGCCAATAGTGATTCTTGTGCCTCGGCTTTCTCCAATAAATTTTCACCACCAAGCAAAATTTTATTTTGAAGATTTTGCATTTTTTCACGCAATGCTTCTTTTTCACTTTGGGTTTTTTTCAATTCAATTACATGTAAATCATCAGGGCTTTTATCATCGCGTTCAGCTTTGTCAATTTTTTCAGCCAATTCATTATCATTTAATTCTTCCATTGTTAATATTTGGCTTCGACGTTTTGATTTACGTTCTCTCCGTGATTCGCCATTCTCATTAGATTCCTCAGATTCACCGTCAGATTCTGATATTTCTGCACCATTTTCATCTAATTGTTTACGTAATTGTTCAATTTCATCTTGAAATTGTCGAAGTAGTGCATCTTTAGGATCTTCATTAATTCTCGCTCGATTTTTAATATTTTTTGCTCTATTTGCATATCGTAATGTGCTTATTGTTTCATCATAATTACTATCTGCTGGACTAATATTCGCGCACATTAAAGTTTTTGAATTGCCACCCAATGAATCTTGAAGTAATCTAGTTAATTTTGAATTTCTGTAAGGCACATGAGAACTCTGGCCATCTACTAAAGCAGATATAACATTTCCTAATGTCGAAAGTGACAAATTAATTTTCGTTGCTTCTCGCAAGCGAATGCCAGTGGCTTTTGTTTTACTTTGCCGTTCTGAGCCCTAAAATATTTAAAATATTAATTATAAATACATATAAATTAATAGGTAATATATTCATATATGTATAATTACATACTGCCAAATCAACCAAATGTAATTTTCCCATTTTCACGTGCTGTTCACCATCTTCACCTAATTGACTAGATTCCACTGTAATTGTGAAGATTGCATGAGATCTCGAGCTAGAGACATTCATCGCAGTAGCTCCAACAACACCTATAAATGCAATTCAATATATTTCTTAACCGAATTTTAAAATTTTAAATATTCTTTCCAATATTATCCATATTTATATTTTTATTTCCAACTTACGATTTTTGTTTCCAAGTGTCATTATTCTATCCAAATCATCGGCATTATTTACAACATATCCACTGAGATCTTTAACAAATACACCAATATCTGGTCGTTCTTTAACTTCCAATCGTGTATTTTGATCTTTTCCAAGTAAATCCCTAATCTCTTCATTATAAATTTCCAAATACGTTGCGCGTACTAAGAATTTTTGATGTTCATCAGCTTTAGCAATATGTCCAAATATTTGAGCAAATGTATTTGGTATAATTCCTCTCAATTGCGGTGAAGTCTTGGCACCTGACATTGTGTATGTTTTTCCTGTTCCAGTTTGACCATAAGCAAATATCGTTCCATTATAACCCTGCAGAACTTTATCGACAATTGGTCGAGCTGTTTCATTGTAAATATCAACTTGCGTTGAATCAATGTCAAATGCTGCATCAAATGAAAATATTTTTGGTGGTTCGCCATGAGCAGCATTTGGATTTTCAACTGTCACTTCAGCATTAAGTCGATCAACTTTCACAATTTTTTTACAGTGACTATCCAATTCTTTTCCATTTAATGGTCGGACACGTACGACAACTTGAACGTTTTCCAATTCTCCAAGCTCAGTTGTGTCATCCTATTGATCAAAAGTAATAATAAATAAGAGTTAACACCCATAGTAACGTGAAAAATAATTATTTACTTACTCCGGATCCCGGCATTATTTTTTTTTGCTATTATTATTTCACTTGCAAATATGTTGAATTAAAGCATTATATAATTGATTATTATTCAGGAATATACATAGATAACTTGGGATTATTTTTATTGGGTTCTATAAACAAATGTCAGTTCAGATGCGATGATTTTACGTTTTTCACTTGCTGAACATTAATAAAGTTACAAGCAATCGATAACACTGCGCTGTTGTCAACTGATCAGGTGTTACGCAGAGCGCCGAACAGTTTCTTTATTATTTTATACAGCTGTTTCATTCGTCAAGGTGTATGCAGAATGGCCAACATACTGCCACTAATAACAATAATATAAATTCGCATCGTAATTTCACAGATTTGAAATGTCTTTCTGTTATATTATTAAATAAAATACAGTACTGTGTTTTATTGATAATCGAATGGCTATTTTAACAGTTCGTATTTTTGTTTGGATAATTAATAAATATGAAAAGTAAAAATAAGCTGGATAACAATGGCGCCATAATTTCAAATTATGTTAGCACCACCTACCGGAAGTTATATTGAAGTTGTGAATATAAGGGGCGCCACTAGTGAGTTGGCGCCTTGTTTTCCCGCCCAATTGTCGTCCGCCATTGTGACATCGCAATTTTCTTTCTTGCTGGTTGAGGATTTATAAATTTGTTGGTTTTATTGAAAATGTATACGTTTATTAGTTCATAATTATACACCATCAGGTGAATGAAGACGATATTATCAAAAAAAGCCGTTGATCAAGAACAATTCGGCCATGTCTTCGTGGATAACAGTCACACCTCGGTACGCAGTTTCCACAGATAAAATATTAATTATTATAATTTAATTAATCATAAATATGGGATACATGGGATGATTTTGATGCTTTATTTTTATTCTGATTTAGACTTCAGCAGGGATTGAATGTAGTTTCACAAGTTGACAATGGAAAATTTCGACTGTTAGTCAATCATATTTGCCAAGGTTTACATTCAACGGTGAACGACAAGATTTTCACTGTTGAAGAGGAAGATAAATTAATGCTATCACTCAACATGAACAAAGAAACATTGAGTTTATTGCTCGATACAATGACATTTATTTACTCACAAGCTGCGTTTGGTGTTGTCAAACCAGCAATGATGGAAAATGTATTGAAAGAATCATTTTCTATAGCAGAGGAAAAAGTTTCAATAATAGTTAATGCTTGGATTATTCATGCAAAACGAATAATTGATGCTTTACGCCAAAAATCCATATTTCCAAGACATGTATGCATTAATTTATTGATTATTATTTTACTGGTTGTGATGAATATATGTGAAATGAATTTTGTTATTTCTGGTAGGTTGAGGATGTCAATTGGAGTTTGAATATACAAACTGCCTCAAAAGCAACAGTTCTGGAACCAAAGTCAAAAGTGTTGTTGCAATTGGGAATGACTGGAACAAAACGTGATACTATTACAGTAGAAATGGACAAAACAGGTGTTGCTGAGCTCTATGATAACTTAGAGAAGATACAGAGTCAACTTGATGCAATGAAATGAGTGTGGGTAATGTAATAATAATTTAATATAGATTTTTATTTATGAACAAACAAACAAATTATATTTTTCACGACGTTGTGAAGTTTTCATATATTCTTGAGGGCTGTGAATAATTGGATTGAACATTATTATAAAAGCCAGAAGGTGATGCTGGATTATTCAATACATTACTATGTGTAGAGTGTCCATGTGGCGAATTATGGTGTCGTGAATGTTTTTGTCTTACATTTGATGCTGTTTCAAATATAAGAGAACTTTTTCTAGTACAAATTCTTGCTTTGAACACGACTAAAACTACAGCCAATATAATAATAAATAGTACAAAAGTCGTCACTGCGCCAACAATCCAACCCATCGTGTGGTTTTCTACAATAAATAGTAAATGAAAACCATTTTTTTTTCCCATATCCATATTTTATTCCATAAATGATGAAAATCGTCAAGATTGCTTTTTCATCCCTACCTGTGCGAGAAAATAAAAGTGTGAGTGAAGCGTTCCCCAATTCCAACCAACCGCTTTCTGTGTTGATAACAAATTTACACATCCACTCTCCTAAATCTGTAATATCCGGCTTGAATTGTAGCGTACATATTCCCGTCGAATGATTCAGTTTCAAATCTTGTCTATTTGAATTCCTCGACATAATATAATTTTTCTTTATTTATAAATTTTCATTACATATACGCAAAATATTCGTAGAATTATATATCTATAAATAATATATATCGTTGAATATCACCTTGGTTTTCGTAGAGTTTCTATCTGTGTGGTATTTTTTGATTTGTGAATCCATTGGCATTTAGTATCGAATGGTATGGGATAAAGTTTGCATGCCAATGTAACCTTTTCACGGGGATTAGACCACAGTGTCACTGTGACTGATTCTAAAAAATGACGTTATAAATTAATTCACGATATAATTTTGTTATAGTTCGAAGAAAAAAATCTCTTACCAATCATCCGCGTTGAATATGATTTTTATTCACGTAAATTATTTTTTTTTCTTTCATTAATCGGGTGCATGTGCTATTTATGAGGATCAAAAGCGTGAGACAAGTATCACAGAGTGCATTCCTATTCAATTTTTTTTTTATTGTTCAAAATGATTTCACATTTGCATGATGAGCATAATATAAATTCAATTGAGCAAACAAAGACGATTACTATTATGATCATTTTTTTATTTATTTTTTTGTTGAAATAAATTTTTTTATTCATTAAATATCTTAATTTAATTTACTGCTCCTTATAAAAAAAAAAAAAAAAACAAATGAACAGTTTATTATACTAAATTATTATTGGCTTTTCAATTTGTTTAACAAATTTTAAATTACGTTAAGTAATTGACTCATAATTGATGAATGTAAATAAATAACTATAAAGCACAAATGATATGTAAAGTGAGAAAACATTTTTGCCTTAGATTTGTACACATTCAAATGTCTTAGCCTCTTACGATATGGTATAAATACCTTATTAGAAATAATATTTCATTTTCATAAGACCGTGCAATAAAATTGCAGTGAAAGAAAAAGTATAGAATGAAAAAAAATGAATTCATGCACATGATGAATAATAAGTTTGATTTTAAATATAAATATGACGTTATGTGTCATTGAATAATTAAACAAATGTAATTTAATTATTTACGAACTTGATTTTTCACATCTATCGAAGCATGAATAATTATTATTTTAATTATTTGCACTCGATTTTTCGAGAAATTTCATATTTTTATATAGAATGCATCATAGAAATAAATTCAGTACAGTAATCTAAATTTATCTCTAGAGCAATCAAATAAAATTGACTATCAATGGACATTTCCACCACCCAATAATGAAAAACTATGGGCCTTCAACCCTGAAAATAATGACAATGATCAAGTTCCAATTATACCTGGTTCAAGTAGCTCAAGTTTTGCCGGTTGTGCATTTATATAAGTGTTTTTTCCATATGGTTTAACACCACAGGTCCAGAGACCCTGTTGTTCAGCCAAAGCATGACTTAATCTTACACTACAGTCTTTACTTTCATTGTCAACTGGTGATAATTGTTTAACTACAACTGTTGTATTTGAATTAGCTGGTGTAAATGACCATTGACATTTTTCCACTGCTGATGATGTAGTACATTTTAAGAATACACTGCTACCCAATGATTTTTGAATATACCGCGACAGCTCCGAAAATTCCACTTTACCTAATGATCATAAAATTATTAATAATTTAATTACTTAATCATATTGATATAATATTTATTTTTATTCAATTAAAAATTATTTTACCTTCATTATAAATAATTAATCGAATCAATGGTGATGTTAGTATTGTATTGGATGATGGTAATGATACTCGACAGGACCAGTAACCTTGATCCTCAATGCGGACTCGAGAAAATTCAAGGCTACAATTTTTTCCTAAATTTCCTTGTCCAATATATTCATGCATTACAGCGATTTCAACATCATCAATTAATGGACGCCATAACCAAGTGCATTTTTCTACTCGACTGCTTGCGGCACATTTTAAAATAGTGTGAGAACCAATTGTCACTGATGTATTTTCAGGTAATTCAGTAAAGTTGAATTTAGCTATAAAAATAAAAAATAAATAATAAATAAAAATTAATTTGCAGGTAAAAAACGTAAATTTACATCAACAATTTATAAAACAAATTGATTATTTATTATTTACCTGAGGGCAATAGCGTTAGTTTAGCGGGTTCAGCTTCATGTAAACGACCAGACATTGTCAATCGTACACCGCACGTCCATATACCTTCCTCTTCATGCAATACATTTTTAAATCTCACTGCGCAGTCATGCTTATTATCGTTATTTGGCACAAACATTTTTATGACCTCGGGCTCTTTGTTGGAATTGAGGGGTTTCCGAGACCACTCGCACTGAACGACCGGTTTGTCCACCAAGCATCTTAACAGGGCAGATTCCCCTGCGGCTGCTTGAATACCTTGCGAAAGCTGTACGAATTTCACTGGAATTTATGAGCGAATTCCATAAATAGCAATTGTATTTTAAATGGCAATTATCTTAGAGGGTAACGTACCTTCAGATACGAAAAAGCTTATGGGTTTTGCTTTAACAAAAGTGGCATTAATATTTATTCGCGCGCTGCACGTCCATAATCCCTCTTGCTCAGGTAAAACATTATCAAATTTAATACTACAATCAGTTTCATCATTGCCAAATGCATTAAATCTTTCCACCGCGAGATCGTATTGCTCAGATTGATTGAATAATCGCCAATACCATTGACATTCGTTTACTGGTGTTGAAGTCTGGCATATTAATTGGGTTGAAGTTCCTGGCGATGCCTCAACATCTTTACTTTCATTAAAATTAATTGTTGACGTGTCTGTAAATATATTTTATAAAATATTTATTTTATTTATGGATATTAATTAAATTAAATTTAATAATAGGTCTAAAACTAACCAGGTTTATCGCTAGCAATACTGAGCATTGCAGGTTCAGTACTAATAAATGTATCATTAATTGTACTTCTAACAGCACACGTCCAATATCCAATTTGTTCATATTTTGTATGTTTAAATCTCACTGAACAGTCATTGCTATTATTACCAAATGCGGGAAAAATTTGTACGGGGACTGACTGTGTAGTAGCCGCCGGCGAGACGGCAACAACCTCGTGAGTTGTTTCGTTGGAATTTAATGAAGGGTTGATGTCCGGTAGGGGCAAGTTAACGGGCGGCAATGGTCGCCAGGACCACTGACAGTCCATTACTGGCTCAGCGGTTCGACATGTCAACAGTACTGATGTACCAAAAGCCGTTTCAGTATGCTGTGGTACATCAATAAATGTCACTGGATTTACGGAAGAATTTGTTGAATCCAATGATGTGATAGTGTCATTCAACTCCTCAGTAACGTCATGAATAATCGGGAATACATCTGTTGTGATGTTTGTCAGCACTGTCGGGGCATAAGTGTAGTACTCGGTGGTTGGAATACCTGAAAAAGGATGAGGAATATTTTTTAATTGTATAATATATGCAGTCATCGACGTCAGGAAGTTGTTCGTGCAATGTAAATCAATGGCTTTCATCATTGAGGAAAGAAAAAATAATAAAAAAAAAAAAATTCCTTTTTGAGGAATGTAAATAAAAATTATAGGGTTTGGGTTTAAGATTCATATTATATATTGGTGTGTGTATAATGGACACGCAATTTCGTCAAATTCCACGCATTGTTGCATTGAATTTTAACCATATCTGGTGGAGGGAACCAGTCTTGTCATGACAGGGCAAACCGCGCCGCAAGCGAAAGCATATTTCTATTGGACCATGGATAATTAGACGGGGAAAAAGAGGTGGGTATATATCATTCGTGAGAATGTGATGCGATCGTTTTCGCGCCATGCGGGCATGTGTTCAACAAGATTTCAATCTTAAATATATGAGAGTATACACCGTATGTATCGCGGGACAACGCACCATATACGCGTGGCATTAACTTTTGTTTTATCATTATTTCTTAATCTCTAGGTCACGGTCTTTTCTTGTATATGTGTATATATTTAAATATAAAAAGTATTTTTCCGTTAACTTTCTTCAAGGCGCCATTCACCCGCACTGTAACCAAGTATCAATGTCATTTATTTCTGCGTTTATATTCCAATCGTGGCGTTTCATTAAATGAAAGTGAATTCTCTTAACGACTTTCAGTATGAATTTTCTTTTGGAATGACTATATAAATACATTTTCATGAATTCATTATTTATGTAAAGGTATATAAATGGGAAAAAACTAGGAATACTTGAGATGAATATATATAAATTTGTATGAATAATATACATGTAAATAGAAATAGAGAGAGGTTGAAAATCATGTTTTAAAAATATTGCATAATATAAATGTTGTCTCTTTGATATCAATTTTGAGATATACGAGGCTCTTTGAAAATGCAAAAGCCGTGTATCCTGTGTGTATATTACATAAACAAATTAGTAGTTTCAATTGTTAGCGACGTGATAAAATGACGTAAGAAATACTAGTCGCACTTATATTTCATGAGTGAAAAAAATAATTTACACACAAAAATAAATATTGAAAGTATATGGTTTTAAGTTGAAATAATATTATCGTGTTTTGAATATTATTGTTAAAGATAAATCAGTGAGTGACGTTGGTAGAGTTGTGATCATTATTTTATTTTTTTCTTTTATTTTACCATTGTCGTGACGCGATGCATTATTAAAAATATAAATAGAATACAAGTGTCTTGAAATATTGAAACGTAGTATTGATTTTATTAATAATATATGGCATTGTGCCACAAATTTAATGGGGCAACAATAATATCGGCTATTCAGATAATTAATTATAATAATTTGAAATTAATTTAACCATGATAAATGAATTTATCAAATAATATAATAATTTTTGTTGACTTACCAAAGCAAACAATTTGTAACTCAATGAGTGTGACCCAGAAAATAATATTTGACAGCATTTCCACTCGTTGTCTTTTATGATTGCGACCACGTGCGTAAACGCAGCCGCTTTCAATCGATGCCGGGTCGTGGAAGGTCATCCACACGGATTCAACATTTACTTACGCTTTCGCGTTTATTTGTTAGTATTATTGTTGTGTTAAATGCGCGCATTTACACCACAGTGATAAAATTATCTACCAAAAACTTTGCTGACACTCAATATCCATACGAATATTTTTTTATCTTTCGTTAATAAAATATATACTAACACTAAAATAAATTCTATAATATATATTGCACAGTTAAATACTGCATTGACGTACACAATAGATATATTACAATTTTTTATGCCACACAAAAATAATATTCATTCATTTATTGAATTCGACGTTAATTTTATTCTTCAATATTTATTTTTTCGTATAATAGATAATTGGATAAAAATTTAAATAAAATAGTTGTTTGATGAAATTTATCGACACTTTATTGTAACCGATAACGCAGTCATATGAAGCAATAGGCAATCGCGGCTGCGCCGGCAAACGAAATCGTGCGGAACGTGTCCTGACTCGTAATCGACTGTGAGGTATATTGGCCGTGTGTCCAGGTAGAGGTATCCGATCTCCACTTCCTCTTCTATATTGCTTCTTCGTAGTCTCCTGGTGTGCGTTTAATTTTTTTGTTGTTGTCTCCCTCTTTTAACTTTGTCTTGTCGGATATATATATATATATATATATATATAATATTATTTTTGTTCACCTTCAACCATCAGTCGTGTACTCGCAGTTTCAAAGTATTGTTTCTCGTGGCTTGGCTATCGATTTGCCCCGCGTGTGTTGAGTCACTATATTGCTGTTGACGGGCGTGGGTTGTCACCGTACCGTTTAATATTTTTTTCCTTCTTCTTTCTCTTTATTTTCCGTTTATTATTACTTCTTTTCTTTTTATACTCCAATTAAAGTTAATAAATGTTTTGTTATTCAGAAATGAATAATGAAAGGGTACGGCTATTAAAATAATAAAAAATATAAAAGAATAGCCGGTTAATTTGCGCTCAAATTATTATGAATTTTGTGGTATAGAGAGTTTTTGAATATTAATGTATGTAACAACAAAAATTCTACCAATGACACTGTAAATTTTCCCGATACCGCACGCGTTTGTCGTTGCGTTTGATCGTTAGCCCAACGTGGAATGCACCAACCGATACGATGGAGATGCTACAATGGCTCACTGTTGTATGTGTGTGTTGTATGTGTTCTCCATGGGTACTTTAGCTTCAGGCCACAAACAGTGCGTGGGGCTTCATTGGAACCCCCTTGAATCCCCCTTCTACATCATCAGTTGGCTTGAACGCGCGCGCTCAAGACTCTCGTGTGCCCGTCATCGCCAATAGTCATCGTGGCGACCGTGACGACGGCAAAAGCTGGAGGCTGGCTGCCGTGCCATTGCTTGTCCCGACCCCGACCCCACTTACTCTCACATATCCTCACTCGTCCCTTCTCTTTTATTCTCTCTTTCACGATGTACCGGACTGCTACGAGGAATTTGCTCGAGGTATTCGATCGGTATTCCGATCGTAATAGGAAAGGCGGGGAGATGAGGACAGATATATTAAGAGAAAGAATGGAAAAGAATTATTCGTGCGCAAAGAGAAAGGGGCCAATATTTGAAACGCCACCCGGCTTGGTTTAATTTGTTTATTTTATTTATTATGTATATTTATTTTTATTTGAATGATATATTGTGTTGGATGAATTATTATTTAATTGCGGTATATTGAATGAGAAATATGTACTTCCGGGTGTTGATCAGTACTGCCGCATTGCTCATCTTAGGCATTGTATTTCGAGAATATTAAATGTGACTCATGATATAAGGCGCATGATTAATTTATTATTTTTTTTTTTTTACTTCTTTCTTCTGTATTTTTATCGTAATATGTCAACAGAATTATGGAATTTATATGATTATTTATTATTATGTTTAGAGATAGATTAAATTGTTTGGAAATTATGTCTGAAGAATAGTAATAATTGAATGTATAAAATTTTATTTATTAATAATTTTAATTATTAAAAATGCGTCACTTATTTGCAGTGTCTTCATAGTTGACCTTCGGTGTCCAACTCTTCCTTGATATTTCAATGTTGACGTTTTATACTTGTTTGGTTGTTTGATGTGATAATGATTGTGTATTTTATTAGCTATGTGCACAGTATAATGGGTTTGTTTCGAAATATATAGGTATTTGGATTAAATATTCGTCGCGCGTGATGGTACAAAAGAATTATTGTGTAAATAACAAGGTCGTGAGTTTTTGTCTGTCAGGTATCGACGAATTTTAACCTTGTTGTCAATGCAAAGGTCCTCGAACTGCGCATTGAAATTAGGCTATTAAAAAAATAAATAAAAAAAAAAGGTCTTAAGTATTTATTATTAAAATTTTTTTTTTTCCTACGAAATTATTTTTCATTCTTTATTTTCGTTCGATACCTAATATTAATGCGAATTGAATCAGTCAATAATTATGAATAATTAATGAAAAATAATTACAAAATAAATGCTTGCAAACCTGACAAATATCACATCAATACAGTTGTCAGTATTTATAAAAAAAAATAATTCTCATAATTTATTTTATCATGTAATTTATCTTTTTTTTTTTTTTCTTTCTTGTTTAAACACCGATAATTTTCTATTTAATTTATCTACTGGGTAGTGATAATTTGACCTTCGCGTGAAGAATCACCACAACTAATAACAATAAAGATATGTAATATTCTATTGCATTATAACACCACGATGACGTTCCTTTATTTTTTCTTTCCATTTTCCATTTAGATATGAGATAATATATGTGTCATGTACTGCATTCTCTTGGCAATATATAATGTAGGTATATGGATTGTAAATATATAGTAATGTTAGATTGTTATAGTTTATGTCATGTTCTACATTATCCCCATTTCGTAACTAAATATTCAATGTGCTTTCATTTGATGCAAAATATAATCAATCAATAATTATACATACATTTATACATGCATGTACATAAATTTGTTTTGTACATACAATGCAGGGATGCGAGGAATTATATTGCATGACGCATGTGGAGCCTGGTACGGGAAAAATTGATCGTAGTGTAGTGCTGTCTCGTGATTTTAATTTTTGTTTAGACATGCAAATATAAAATCAATAATTAGATTTAAATCATGAGGCCGGATGCAAAGGCATCTTTATAAAAAGAAAAATTCATCGATGAGTAATATATACATATAATATGTATGATTCATATTGAGAAATATCCTGGAGATATATTGTGACGTGTTAGAAACTCTGAAGACGTATTAATGGCATGGAACATAATGAATTCTGTATAATATATGTGTATATATATATGCATGTTTCTTAAAATCATGACGCATGCTTGTGGATTTGGTAAGAGTGTATTGGAATGTGACCTCAAACAACAAGTATTCCAAAAATTTTTGAAATAGATAAGTAATATCGTTTCCGGATAGAATTCATGAAAAACAAATTAATCATTTGTAATAATAATATTTTTTCATGATAATTGAATGACAATTTCGTAATATGTATAATGGTAAAATAATAAATTGTATTTTTTTATTGGATTTTAAATATTTTATTATTAACATTAAAATAATACAATGTAGAAGATTTATTTTTTGGACAATTGTATTATTTTTGTTTGTAATTTTTGCATGATAAATAGAGTGCGATATATTTATCTTAGTTAGATGGCAGCACTTGCCGTGTTTAGTCTTACATACCGGCATGATATTGTTGACATAGTTGAACATGTGACAAAAATATTTGTATATTGAAAAATTTTTGGTACTGAAATATTTTTATAATGACAGATGGTTACTTGAATTTATCAAAAGAATTTTTACGCATTACTCAACGTGGGGATTTAATTGAATTGGAAAATTTATCCAGTAAATATCGTATTGAGAATTGGACTATTTTCCGTCATGATGTGTCCGGCGACACTGCATTGCATATTTCTGCTCGTGAAGGTTATTTGGATATTGTAAAATACTTGTGCACTAATTGGCAAAATCCTCTGCTTAAAGTTAATGTTGTTAATAAGGATATGAAAAGTCCATTGCATGAAGCAGCACAATTTTCTAGATATTATATCGTTGATTATTTAATTCAACAAGGTCAGACAGAGAAATTATATCATATTTTCATTCATTAGATTTTGCTTAGTATTACGGAGAGATATTGCTAAATTTTGTTTATTAGGTGCAACTGTGGATTCATTGAAACGTGCTGACTGGACACCTTTGATGATGGCATGTACAAAAAATAGTGCGGATGCATTAAATTGCATCAAGGGATTATTAAAAGCTGGCGCAGATTTAACAATACGAAACAAGGATGGTTGGACGCCGTTACACGTTGCTTGTCGTGTTGGGAATATTAATATAATTCAATTATTATTAAAGGAAAAACCTGAGTGTGCGACTATTAGAACCAATAATGGTCGTACAACACTACATATTGCTGGTATATATTTAATTCCGAATTATTTGATGGGTATTAATTTTTTTTTTCACATTTTATCGAAGCAATTTTTGCGTTAAAAGTTTTACCAATAGGTATTTTTAGAGGGTGGAAAATTGGATGATTTTGTTTCATGGAATTTTTTATTGGGCCAATTTTTATTTTGTGTTTGGTTTTCATGTCCACTCAAAATAATGGAATGTAAATTTTTAGCATTTCATGGACATATAGATGTGATGGATGCATTAATATCAGTACAATCGGATTTACTTCATGCTTGTGATTCTACGGGTGGAACACCATTATATGAAGCTGTAAAGTGTAGGAATTTCGATGCATTTAAACATTTGATAAATTTGGGAAGTGATGTCCAATTCATTGATGTTGTTGGACAAACAATTTTGCATGTAGCAGCGTCCGTTGGAAATATTTCTGTGATTGATTATATATTGACTAATGGATTAATAGATGTCCATTGTAAAGATAATTTTGGTATTACGGCATTGGCTCTTGCTGAAAGAAATAAAGGCGACAATAATTGCGTAGATTTATTAAAAAAGTATATTTAAAAGAGTAGATGTAGACTTATCTCGTTAAAATGAATCATTTAAATAAATGAGTCCTGATTTTATTCAGTGATTGGTACACATTTATTTTATTTCAGTTGTTTGTCTTAAATTGGTTTAGTCAAGCATACAAAAACAAGGGTTGACGACCCATTTGCATATTTTTTTTCCCCCATCCTTTTTGTCGTACATTTCATTTTGTTTTTTGTCATCCGACTAAATATATTCTCATCAAATTGAACATCCAGAACTGAGACATTAAATCTAATTTATTTTATCATCATTTACATCTGAAAATACAATTTTTTCCTATACTGAATTTTCGCAGTCAACATCAAAAAAATAATGAATAAAGAATAACGAGAAAAAAAAAAATATAAAATCAAATGACTGTTTCAACAGTGTGATGGAATTGCGGTAATTAAGCAGTGATGGGTTTAGCTCTCCAATTGTCGAATAGGCAGAGAGGTACAACTCTACGTGGTCATAAAATTGCTAAGGGTAAATACATACTTTTTTTTTTTTTTTTTTATCTATATTTCGGTAAATTGAAGATGTAATGTTGCGCTTTTTTTTTTAAATATTTTGTTTAGCACCGCTCTTTATTCAATGAGTAAATATATACCGTTGCAATTGTAATGAAAATGAGAAAAATAAAATAAAATAAAATTCCTATAATTCATTTTATATATATTTGCGAATTTCATATGAGTATCCAATAAATTATTTGGATTTTTTAATTATTTTATTTGTTTCTCGCATCAATTTATTTACATTTCTATAATGTCAAGACCTTAACGTATAATTCTACATTTGAGTCCTCACATCAATTTCTTTCATAATTCCGTCGATTAATTAAACTAGTCTCTTCTCACTTATATAAGTATCTCACATTTAATTAATTAATTATTCGCATCCTCAATCCAATTCTGATTTACATTACAAGTATTCAACATGTACAAAGCATTATTTACATTATGTACAATTTGTTTTTTGAAATAAATTCTCGAAGGATAACGGAATAAGTAAATACAATAATTATAATAACATGAATGTGTTAACGTTATCGCTCAACTTTTGTATTTCTATTCTCTCACACGCACACGCATTTTTGTCATTCATATTTTCATTTTCTCATATAAATTCTCACTATTTTTAGGCTCGCTATCTAATTGATGGCGGACCAGATTTTTATTTTTTCACTTGAGCCCTTATAATGCCAAAATAAAAATTGGCAAGAAAACGCGGAATGTTATTATTAAAACATTGTTTTGACTACTTTTTTTTTTGCGTGCACATATGGTTCAAAAATTCGTGAAATTTTTCGTTTTGTTATATATTATTCATTGCGTGAACGTAATTGTATTTTCCAATTTTACTGATACACAGTGGCTATTTTTTTTTATGATTTTCATTTCACGTTTTTCATTAAATTTTATTGGAGATATAAATTACCGCTGATAGATTTTGAAATTATCAGTCAGGGTGCTAAGATAAAAATTGTTTATATTTATATTGCAAAGACCTTTTGGGAAAACATTTATACACTTGAAACGGCAGTAACTTGATTGCAGTTTAATTACTATTATAATTTTATAGAATGATTTAATTTTTCATTTGCGGATCAGTCGGTTTTTTATTTTAATTAAAACCGTTTAACGATTCTGAAAATAAATACATATTGGCGTCATTTTGTTTTCTGTCTCAGACATTGTATATCGCAGATAATTAATATGCCCAATGTTATTTCGTTTTCGGTATTAATTTGAAAGACGTAATTTTTTTCGTTCGCTTTTTTACAATAAATTTAAATTTTATAATTATTTTCTCTATAGAATAAAAGAATTTTTAGATTTCCAAATACCGAAAATCGAGTACAGCTTCACAAACAATCAAAAAAATAAAATACATCATTATAATAATTAAAAATAAATAGAGTACATAATTTCTAAATTATTATTGAGTATGAGACGCGAATAAGATATTATCTATATATTTAAAAAATATTGTAAAAAACAGTGACTAAGTTTTCGCCATTGCCGTCTACATTGACGCTTGGAAAATCGCAATATCTAATTATTAATATAATTACCCCCACGCGCGCCTCAGAATTATTTCATTTTTTTTTTCTTTCGTTAATATATGGTATAGTATACAATATACATATACGTATCCATTCTACATTTATTATTTATAAAAATAACATTTGGGAGGGTGGGGGGACGTAAACGCAATTTTCCAAGTGAAATTTACAAGTGACATTATATATGGGAAAGAGGAGGGTGGTGGATAAATACATGGTCGATAACTCGACTCTCACGCAGACATGTTTTTCTTTTTTTATCGCATTTCACTTAAACATATGGAAATTTTATTTCCATTGTGTTAATTAAATCAAATCGGAAAGTTTTACAATTTCATTTCAATAATATACATTTCACTTTTCAATCCGATTTTTAATCGGTAAATTAAACGAATATAACATAAAATTTTAGTTCAACGTGTATGTGTTACACTTGTATTTATTCGTATGATTTTTTCATTCTTATTAAATATATATGTAATCAATCTTACGTATTTAAATCGATATGTATTTGAAAATTGATTAAACTTTTTCAAAATATATAATATAATTTGGCATAAATGGCCAATTGCAGTTTAAATATAAACACTTGTTGATATTATTTACAATAAAATAATTTACAACACTTATTGAGAGTCGAATTCCCACCATGATTACATATATTATTGTTTATTTTTTGTTTAAAATTTATTTTTTCTTTTCTCATTTTCTTTTGTTGTTTGGTGAAAAATACAATGATATTGGTAAAAAGCTTACAAGCACACGCTGCTCACATACTTTCGTCCGACTTTCTTAAAATTTATCGCACACAAACATATTGAGTACAGAACTTGCAGTGTGTAAGAGCTTTTAACGTTCACAATCCCCAAACCAACTCCTCTTTCTCTCTTCCCTCACAGATTATAGTCACATATATATTTATAAATACATACATACAAACATCCATACCTACATACATACATACATACATACATATGTATATACACATATATATACGAATTCGGGTCCCATCAGTTCAAAACAATCGCAGTCAATACATATATTATCCCTGCTGATTTCGGCCCGCGAAAAAAAAAAAGGATCGTAAACATTTCACCTAGAACGGCGATCGATTATTGAGCTGGACGAACGTGTCTATATACGTCATGTTTATCTGTATATATGTCTATGATGCCCTGAGATAGAACATCCAAGAGTTTATCAATTAGATTATACATGTATAATAATTGCAATTAATAATCACGTTTCACATAATTTTAACACTCGCTGTATGATGGCGGCGGCACACCACGTCCAGTGTACATATCTGTTTGCGGTTGAAGATGACAGACAACGGTGTGTCCATCCAATACCGCAACTGTCCTCGTATGATCCTGTTGTGATATTCCATATGAACTTATTGGCATACGATTCATTTCACCTAATTCATATTTAGCCGGCTGTCTTCGTAACTTCTCCCAACATGCATTAAGCGTACGCTCTTGTGCTGGACTATATTGCGATGGATCATATTGCAGAATATTACGATCAACTGTTTGACCGTAGTGAATTAAATTACGATCATTGGCTGGTGAATATGGTATTAATGGACGATGATCGCCATAACTGCGTGAAGATTGTCTACTCATGTCACTCTGTCGTCTGCCATCCTCGTCCGACATGTCTGATACTTGGATTTCACCAATACCAACACCAATGCCATTACTTCCGCGTTCAATCTCCTCGTATACTGGATCATCATCGCCAACTAGACCGCGCGACAGATGTCCATGTGTACCGTGATTTTGATGATAACCACCGCCGTTAGTACCGATTCCACTGCCAGCATTAACACGTCCGCTACCAGCGCCACCACCACCACTACCACCATCACGAATTTCAGTATAAGTGTGATTGTATGGTGATGCAGCTCTTCGTCCTGATGGTCGATTACCCGCTATCTCTAAACCGTCATTCATTTGCTGACGTCGATCTCTCGTTCTACCAGAGTGTCCTAAAGTCATGGTATTGTGAGTTCTTGGTGATTCCTCTTGTTCCGAGCCACCATGGCCTGAATCGCGTGAATATGATTTAAAAGAAATGTTCTGTGAAATGAAAAAAAAAATAATAATAATGATAAATGGGAATTTTTAATTGTTACTTTGCTAAAAATAAATAAAAAATAATATTATTTTCAAGCTAAAAAAAAATTAATAAATGATAGATTATTGTATTAATTATTAATTTGTTGTGTTCGTGGAACATTAGTAATGAGTGCATACAAGCGTAGATAGACAATTTATAAAATTAGTATAGCGTGGGTGTTGATACATATAAGCCGTGATTTTATTCTAATTAGTTTTATTACCTTCCACATGAGGTTTTTGTTAATGGGTCCCCAAGTGGCGGTTGCAGATTTTGGGATATTAGGGGCTGACGGAAAGAAGGCGTGTCGTGCGTGCGGCAAAGTGGCCACTGCGTGAGCATCCGTTGATGCTGTCTCGCGGGGCACGGCTGCCACCGCTGGTGATTGCCTATCGTTGTTTGGCCAGCCTCGCCCGGACATCAAGTACTGCAAAGCAATTCGTCTGCCATTCTCATTGGCCATATCGTACTCTACATTTTTTTTATTTGCCTTGCCTCCCGCCCTTTTTGATAACTTTCATTAACCATTACATCCGCGTCAGAGTACAGGAAAAATATTTTTTAAACAACAAAAATAATAACGAAAACTCGATATACAATATTTTTTTTTTTTTTTTTCATGTTGCACACTGCAAATTTGTGCTTTTAATTCAACCATTTTATTTATGGAATAGTGTCCCCTGTTTTGTCACGAAACAATATTGTATTCATTATTTGTAATATTAATGCGGTTTGTCTCTCTGTGAAAAGCTGAGAGAAACACACTGAGTATAATTATACAAACCAGGCGAGTTGGCTCAGTGTCATTTTGTATATAAATATAAATATATTTAATATATGTGGATGTCTGCATGTGTGAGTGAGAATTTACAGAAAATCTACATGCACTAATCAGTGTAAGCCAAATGTTAGGTTATCTTTTCATATAATCTAAATTTTAAATATATATAAAATAAATGGCAGGAAAAACGCCGAATCAATTCAGTCGATTTTCCTGTCATTGATTCAAATAATCGCTCCGCTTTAAATACGAATCTTTCGAAATGTTTTTTTTTTTTTATCTTCTAAAGTGCGTTAACTAAGAAGCTATTTTCATTTTTTTGTCGTTGTTGAGTAGAACGTTTTTGGACAACAGCCGATGGTAAATTAAATATATACATCTACTTCATACACATTGATATGAACAAATGCTCAACGAAGGTCGCCGAACGAGTTGCATTTAGTTGTGCATATAAAGTAACCGTGAACCGCGTACACCAAACCCCCCGCAAGGAGCGAATCGCGTAAAAAAAATAAAGAAGAAAACCACCATCAATGATTAGTACAAAAGAGGTCTTTTTTTTTTTTTTTTTTTAAACTAATCTCGAGATAGATATATAGCGAGAGAATAAATAATGCGAGTGCAATATAATGTGTCATGATTATTGTGTTGCCGCTCTGTTTAACGCTTTCTATTCACAATTGTTCGTTAATTAATGAGTTCGTTAAGTGCTTAGTTAAATATAAATATATGTATATACAGAGCAAGATGATGAGATAGATGATTTTTTTGTGATAAAAATTAAATGACATGCATATATATACATACACATATATATACACATAGATATGAACTACTACTTGAGAGAAAGAGTGATATAATGAGTAAATTTTACCCCGTTTTTTGTCTTTCACTACAAAAAAAAAAAATTAATATACATCTATCATTGAAATATGAGTCGCAAGTAAAAAAAAAAAAAAAAAAAAAAAAAAAAAAAAAAAAATAAAAAAAAAAAAAATGAATATAAAAAAGTAAGAAAAAAAATGAAAAAGAGATGAATTAATATTTCACGGATATTTTTTTTTTGTTCGCAACAGTGACCGTATAAAAAATTTTAATTTGACAGATGAAATACCGATTTAGCTAAAGTTGCGTGAATTTTATCTGTTTGATTAACTTTTCGTTCATCTAGCTAAAAAATTATTTGTTAACTAGCGACAGTGAAGCGAGAGACCTTGAACGGGTTTCCTGGTTTGGTGTATAAGCGGCTTTTGGATACCTTGCTGGCCGGGATGCCTATTGTGGTTGCTAGGTGCCATCATGTGCATCTGGTGTGCCCCGTTCGGCGATCTCAGTGACAAATTGTTCAGGTTCACATTTATCGAAAGATTCGTATTGTTAGCGGCCGCTGTCAGGTTGCTGTGATTGTTTGGCGGTGTACCCACATTGGATGCCGCGTGCGGCGACAATCCTGAACTATCTGTTGTTGGTGCTGACGGGTTTGATGATGTGTTGTGTGATGGAAAGTCCTTGCCACCATTCACACCGCCAGTACCGCCTGATGTGCCTGAAGAGCCGCCAGCGTTTCCTGTCACAGTTTTTGAACATCTCAAACACTTTGGCAGCCATGAGTGTCGTCTAATGAATTTCCGGTATTCCTTTCTCACCTGAAAATGCACATCGCAGTGCCGCAAAACAGCACAAAATATTTTAGGGTGCAATAAACAAAGCAGCGGTGGTAGATAATATTTTTGTTTACGATGAACAAAAAAAAATATGTATATAAAATAAGAAAAAAAAAATATAAAAACAAAGCATGATTAACGGGTTATTAATTATATTCACGCGATAAAAATAACTGAAATAGAATTGAAAAAAATAAAATAGTGAATAATTGTGGATTCGCGTGCCGATAAATATAAACAAATGATCTCTAATAATTTTTTTTTTTACGGGAATTATGATGAATGGAAATGAGAAAAATATTGATTTTTTTTTATCGGCTTACATTTTATTTACCACATTTATATAATCAGAACTAAACTTTCATATTTGTTTCTTATTAAATTATTTAATGAGAAAGATAAGAGAGTTATGCGATGACTTGCGATTGTTTTATCGGATGTGTCTAATGACATGATAAGACAGATTGAATAATTAATTAGAGTAATGCCGGTGACAGCGCTCCGGTATATTCTCTTACCTTCTCATTTTGTACGCAATGGAATACAAAGATAAATAGTCCTTGCAGACTATTTAGTACGGTGAATATATATGCCATTACGACAGATTCTTGATTCAAATATAGAAGTCCAAATGTCCAGGTCAGTCCCAGCAGGAATACTAAAACGATAGCTCCCCGTAGCCATGCCCTAAATTCAAGAGATATCATCAGATTAAATGTACAATTCGTGTATAAATTATTCGAAATAATGTTGGCCGTTAATAAAAGTCAAAATGACGAGACATATTGGATATTCATCGAAAATTTCATTTATTTCAAATCTCTCATTATTTGCTTCAGTAATTTAATCGCCTCGGCATTTTTTATGATTGATTTACGCTCAACATCCTACGGAAATCCGCTAATAGAGATAATTTTGATAATTCTCGGGAAATTAATATTTTATGTTTTTAATATTATTCTAAATTGTTGAAATATTTAAAAAATTTCGTAAATTTTTTTTTTTCTGATAGACATGCTTTTTTTTTTATCATGATTGCAAATTAAGTGTGAACAGATAATTGTGTATATATTATATGAGAGACAGTGGCATTAAATCTACAACTACAAGAAAAATAGAAATACAGGAAAAAAATAACAATAATCTACTGTGAGTCAATAAAAGGCAATAATAAATGTTGAATAAAATGTTTGGGGTATGAAAAATAAAATTTAGGCTTTAGCTACATTAGTAAGTGTTATAAATATTTTTGAATTAAAAAAAAAAAACACAAAAAGAAAAATGACAATAATAAAAAATATATAAATATCTTACAAGTGCGCTTGCAATTTGTTGGGAAGAGCATTCTCTTCCTTTCCACTACCAACCAACCACGCCATGCAGAGGAATGTAGAAGAGTGTAGACAGAGATGGGTAGAAGATTTAATAAAAAAATGAAACAAGAGAGCAAGTTAAAATGATTGATCCCGGCACCATTTGATGAATCATTTGTTTTTATAATTTATTTAGCAATGATTGATTTTAAAATCAATGGTTAATTTACATTATCTTGCGAATGAAAAATAATATCATCTGGATATCTGTTTTGTAATTAATTAGAAATAGGAGTAAATCACTTGCAATAGATTATATAAGTAATTTGAATCAAGATACAGTTACATAAACATTATTGTTTCTCACAAAAATGTTTCATTAATTAAAAATTTCATTGGATTAATTTAGTGTTAAATTTCAATTTGGAAGAAGTGTGATTTATCTTTATGTTAAATATATATTCTCTATCATTACTATTTATTTGTAATGCAACGGCGAAATCAATAAATGTTTAATTGAACTCAATGTTCATTAGAGATGAAATTTTTTTTTTTTTTTTTTTTTTTTTTTCAATAAAATAAATCTTTGTTTTGGTCTGTAACATGAGAACAGTTGAACCATTAACCAATTCACTAATGATCAGATTGAATGACGGCGAGCGCAGCATGACTCGCGCACATCACCATAAATTATTCGTGTGTTGTGTATAATACGAACATTGCGGTCATTCCAACAAAAGATCCAATTAAAAATAAAAAAATTAAATACTCAAAATAAACATATCAGCGATCAAATAACAATATTATGTATTGATTTGTGAAAGCTATACAGCAAAGCCTATCATATTCTTTTTTTTTTTTTTTTTTTTTTAATTAATTCATTTTTCAATATTACGAAGCATTAATGATTATTGTTAATATGAGAACTTTGCTTTACGGTGATTTGCTTATACTTTTTGCAACATTGTGTTATATTAATAAAATAAAATGAGACGCGTGATGGGCATGAAGATTTATATGCAAATAAATTATAGCTTACCTTGCGCTTGCTAGTCGTGAATGTTCTTTACTTTTCATTGTCACAGTTGTATTTGCGTGTCGGCACATCATGTATATTGCCATTGATAAAAATACCAAGTTTGCCTATAAATACAATTAATAATAATTGATATAACATTTTATATTAATTCAGAAGATTTTATATATGAAATAAATTTCGCGATAAATTTACCAATATCACAAGTATGACAGGTCCAACAAAGCTGAAGATAAAGTAGTTGTCAGCTCTGAGCCAACAATATCGATCAGTGCCGTAGCTTAATGGATCGATTATGCAGGAAATTGCAACGACAAGTAATGGACCACCGTATGCAACTAAATAATACCAACGTAAACGTGATTTTTCTGCTTCAAAAACTTCAATCAACATCACGTACAATTGGAAGCCTGCAAATAATTATTTATAATTTATATTTATAAATGAAGTATGTTAAAAAAGTTTTATATATTTTTTATTTTTTGTGTATATTTTAAATTACCTTCGAGGAACATCCATGCAAATGCGCACAGGAAAAAGAAATGAAGCAAACCAGCGACAACACCGCACACAATTCTCTGGTCCGTTTGTCCAATTCCACAAACGAACAGTACTTCAGCGATAAGCAAACAGACACAGAGATTCTTGTGTATGGTTGTTCGGTCAGACTGAAATTCAAGTAGTATACAGTTATGAATCATTTCGTAAAAGGTGAAATTCCATGAAATGTATACCAGTCAACTCGATTAACTTACTTTAAGACCACGAAACAGTTGAAATGTCATGATAGCAAGAACAAGACATACAACTGAGATGATGCATCCGATATAAGTGATGATTTGTAGAGCAACTTGGTGTGCAATGTCCAGTTTTACTGCATGCACGTCCATCAACACAGCAAAGTTTGTCAAATGATTACACTCACATACCGTGTGTGTTTCATTTGTTTTACGTATTCGACAACCTTCCTCAGACCACGCACTATAAAGTAAATTGATTGAAAAATTAATTTAAAAATCGTTGATAAATGAAAATTATTATTTCATAAATAGAACATTGCGATAAATTCATTTTATTTATAAGTAAATGTCAAGTTATTACCTCATTAAATAATCCCAGAATACGCAAGTTGGATTTGTAACATTTTCCACAGTAAGATGCTCAAAGTAGATTCGTACAGGTTCGGAAAGTTGAATGTGTCTACCCTTTCCAAGTGATGCCGAGATTATTTTACTGTTGAGTATCCTATTGCTGATATTACGTGGTAGCCTCGCCTCCTCGTTCAACGATACGAATGGCTCTTCGACCTGGGGCTGCAATATCTCTTCGAGCCGGTCGAAGGCCATGAAGACTAGTCGAATGATACCATCATCGTTATTTTCCAGGAGCGATCGTCTCGTAAGTTCTACGTGATCATTTGATGCGGTCCATCTCTCTCTAGCCGATTCCGTTGGAAATAACTCGGCATTGTTATCGATATTTCTCGTATCTAACACTCTCACCTCCATAACTACAAATTATATTTTTATTTTTATTACTGTACTCAATTATTTATTGGGGGAGTTATATACATATATGTATTTTTATATTTACGAGTTGGCGTTAAAGTGAAAAATTGACTTACGTATATTTTTTCCCTCTTGCATAATGGTTTTTTGGTGATGCAGTGTATCAGCAAGAAGAAATGCATTTTCCTCAAGACCAATTAATAATGATGTTGCAACACGCATTTGTTCTTGATGGCTTAAATCTTTCCACGATGCCATTTGTGTTTTATCAAGTAAATTACTACCAGTTCTAACAACACCTTGAAGCAATTCTGTTACACTAACTTCTCTTTGGCGTGGATCCTGATAATTTCTAATATTTTGGCTCATTTTTTCTGCCATATTTTTAACAATTTTAGTTGTAATCATCATGTCGCCACCAAATAAAATCCGACTGTTATTAGTTACTAATGATAAATCACTACTAATTCCCAAGATAGTATCACCCTCTGTAACGCGATTCTCCAAGGACGTTAGCCACAATGATCGACATTCACTCAGATCAGGCGAGTCGCGATACCAAATTGCCGAATCCTCAGTGGCAACGCATCTCCATCTTGCTAAACCATTTGCTCCACCGGGACAACTTTGTACAGCAATGTCACCTGCTCTTGTAACATTCCAAAAGAGTTGTCGTGCTGCAACCGCTGGACATACTTGACGATTGTATTCGTGCCATTTACCATTTGAATTGAAATCCGAATATGGAATGCTGGTTGACACTGTAAAATCATTACACAATTACCTTATGTTTATAAAGTATACTGTATATAATACATGATAATATCTGAATTTATTATTATTTTATTGAAATAAGAATAAATTATAGATTTTTATGTACATACCAATTGGTCGTCGACTTGTTTTCCAAGACGCAAAATTTGTTTCCGTCGTTATCTCGGTACTTTCAGGAATTACCGGTGGTAATGGCCCAACATTTCCTTTTGATGCTGGATTCAACTCACCGTGCGCCTCATTTTCAGTGTCGTCTACCGTTCGCAATGTACTAGTCGGACTGGAAATTGAAATTTCAAATGGATTTTATGTATCATCCAGTCACATACGGACTGATAGGTTGAGTGGGCTGGTATGGGAAAGACAAGAGACATTTACTAACCTTTGTGAGGCTGTTACGGACGGACTGAGGGTGGTTATCGCCGGCAGCTGTGCTGGTGGACTCGTTGCTCTGGACGGTGGTCTTACACTCGGACTAGCTGTACTCCATACACTTGGCTGTGAAGTTATTAACCATGGTGGACTTGGCCTTGATGTTGTTGTCGTTGTTGCAGCTGCGAATATATTTTTTTTTTTTCTTTCATTATTTTAGCTTTCGTTGTTTATTATATTTCATATGAGTTCGTTTAATTTATTCTCCTGTCATACGAGCTCGTATATTCAATTTTATTTATAATTTTTTATTGTGACTATATATATTTTTCGCAATTATCTGTGCAAAGGAGCGCGAATGTTAATTATTACGTTTACTTACCAGACAAACACTGATAGTGAGCTTCAAGGTATTTGAGTGTGTTTGGACATGGATCGCCAAAATGTGATGGTGTCGCTGTGATACTGCAGTTCTGTTTTTGATTGCACCTGAGCAATGGGGGGAATAGCGAAAACGCATAGCATTGTATTAGCCAATAAATCATTGGGGAATATATTTATATTATTTTAATTAATTCGTAATGCGTTGTCATGGATACATATTTTTCAAATCATAATTATTTATTTACCACAAGGATTCATCAATTTATTTTTATATTGTTTTCCCATCGAAACATATAATATATATATTAAATTTTGTTTTTTTTTTTTTTTTTTTTTTTTTTTATTTTCAAATTAATTTTGGTAAATTCTGATTTGTCGGTGGATGTTTATTTTTTGACATTTTATTTTATATAACAATTCGGGTATAATAGACGACGGTACGTTGAACGCAATTGTACAATAGTAAAGGGGGGTCACAAAAAATTTGTGCCCATGTAGGATAATACGCCATCATTTTTCGTGTGCGCTCGCAAGCTCGTTTGGAAGGCGGACCACGTATCGACATTCAGCCTCTCGTAAAACCTCGGGGCATTATCGTAGTTTCCCGGAGCTTCGAGGGAAAATGGGAATCGTGGCTTTTATCGCGTCGATTGATTTTTATTTGTCTCTGGCTCTTGCTTTTCCCATTCTTCTATTACGATATACGCTTCGACAACGCCACTATGTATGTATGTATTACATATATATTTCGGTTCGATCCATTGGGCGAGCCACGGATTTTACGTACTTACGTGCCTTACACTTAACCTGACAACACATAGTTGAGACAGAAGAAGAGAAAGCGAGCAAGAAAATAGACAAAAAAACAGTAGCTTCTTTTCTCTATATAATACCCATCGACATGCCTAATTCTCTTGAGAGTAAAAACGAGTATGCATGTATATATAAATAATACCTATATAAATAGTTAATGAAAGCGGATCTGTTCTGAATTTGAATAGGATATTTACTCGATTGTCGAATATTCCCTGATGAAACGAGCTCGATGCAGAAAAAGAAAAATAAACAAAAATAAAAAAACACCATTAAACATATAATCATAAAAACCAACCTATACAATGAAATTGTGCTTCGATGTATTTACTGGTTCCGGGGCATGGATCCTCTTCAAAAATTTCGTTGCGCACATCCAGCATGCACGATCGATGCCCGTTGCACCTGCGACCACGTCACGTGAAAAGAAAAAAAATAATAGAAAAAAAAAACAAAAAAAAAAATAACGAAATAATAATAACACCTGTGCTAACTCTTTTTCTTCTTTTTTTTTTTTTTTTTTTTTTAAATTTTAATTCTCTTTCGGTTGCAATTAATACATAGAGATGTGTATATAAGGAGGAATGGAAACAGACGAGAGACGGGGTAAGAGCGTTATTATAGCATTTTATGTTCAAAATAGAACACAATTGTAAGAACAAAGAGTGCCAACAGCAGACAGATGTAAGACGAGGAGTTATTAGTCACAGTAATTTTATTTGTTTTTATTTTTAATTTTTATTCATTGAGAATAATAGACACAGAGACAAGAGAAATTTTTCTTTATAGCTGAAAGTGTCGGATAGTTTAATAATTATACACCGAGATATTATATTCATCTCGGCACTCCAATTAAACTAGAAAATTTATATATAAATATAGATTTAAATGCATTTATTTAAATTATAATGATGAAAACTAGTAAATCAAAGTTAGCACGAATTTTCCCAACATTTGTTATTAAATTTTGACCTCGGAATTTTTCCTCCTTTTTTATTCGCAATATATCTGAACATCTCTCTGGCTTGTTTCATTGTGCATGTAGATATTTAACTGGATATAAACAAAAACACCTCATGCATTTAATATGTCTGATTATATTTATAAAAATTCCCGATAAACATTCAAGCAAAGTTGTATGCAGAGTAACCCGAGAACTCAAGCGACTCTTCACATCTCATCCTTCCACTCATTCAGGAATGATCGTTGTCATGCTTTTGGTGCCTGCAAGGCATTTGGTTCATGCATTTGTGCAATGGCTCATCATTATTTTGCATTAACGAGTGCACAGGGTATCGTGAAAGAAGATATATATAAATAAAACCCAGTAATTCGGACAGTGAAATTGTGGTGGGACACGAGAAACTGTCATTTGGGAATGTTAAGCTTTATCGATATTATTAAATTTTACCACCGCTGAATATACTATACGAACGTATCTATATTATTACAAAATATCGATAAACTACCTATATATACTACCTACATCACGCATATAGATAATAAATATACACACATATACTTTGATGAGGTCAACGAATTACCGATAAAGTTATAAGTCTACTACATTTTTTTTCTGTATGTATATTATAAACCTAGATGCATCATTGGAGCTTTACTGATATAGTTATTCTAAATGCATATACTACAAATAGATAAACAGATATATATGAATTGAGATAAATATACAGAGATAGACCGAGAGAAAATGTGTATGTTAGAATGATGATATGGGCGAGGTAGAAAGTGGGGGGGAGCTAGTACCACACTATCGATCTCTACGTCACCTCGTCGTAATCCCCATTATCGCTCCCTCGTCGGTTACGGAATTGAGACGTACACTTCGCGTGATACGAGGCTCTTTCGACGTGTGACAAAGACACGTCGTGATGTCGTATCTGAGCTTTACATTTATGTAGTTAAATGGAATTTAGCTCTTTCCGCTGATGAAACATAATGATGATGATGATGATGATGATGATGATGAACATAAAAAAGTTTCGTATCTCAATTTTTTATAATGAATTATTTTTTATTTTATTTTTTATTATTGGCATACACGGTTTATCATCAAGTGCTTTGAAGCATATACTTGACCTATCGAAATATTATAATGATCTTGTTAATTACAGTTGCGTATATAGTCATTAACGGATTTCGTTTGTAATTAGCATATATATATACTATGATAATCAGAATTTAGCTTGGGAAAATTGGATTAAAGGCGGACAAGTGCGCGGGTTCGCTTGCTCACTCTCGCGCAGCTCAACGATAGGACATGACCGAAAATTGGATTTTAATTTTAATGTTACGCGTATAATGGTTACTTGGCAATTTCGCGTAATATGCAACCGCAACTATGAAAAACATTATTTTTAACTATACATGATAGCAATGGAGAAAAAAAAATTTTATTTTAAAATAATTTGTTTTAAAAGGTATTACGTTGTTTAATAGCATCGAACGTATGTAACTATCATACGGATAATATTGAGGATTATTTTTGTGTATCGAATAATAATTTTCAAAGTAAAAAAAAATAAATAAATAAATAATAAAAATGTTCAATAATTAATTATTATAATTCAGGTGTATTATTGATGTGCCAGCGTAGAGCTTGTTCGCATGCAATTAACACCTATAACCGTCGGCATATTATTGGAAAAGCTCATTCGCTGGAATGTCGATTCTCCATATAATCTATAACCACCAAATGCACTTCGGAAGCATGTCACGCGCGCAATATCAGGCTGTATTGTAGTTCATACAACTCTACATCGATAATAGAACTATATAGATATTTCCAAGTGATTATAGTAATTATAAAATATATCTATCAACGTAAATACACGTGTATATTTATGATAGTGAGGGGAATTTAACCTTCTTTTGTGATGATAATGTGTTTAGAAAATTACAAAATTAAATGTTTAATAAATTTCATGGGAATATACAATTTAATGGTAATGTTAGAGGCAAAAATCCATGACAACACATACACGATTATAAAAATTATTTTTCTTATAAAATAATAAATATATACGAATTTAGTTAACTGCACGGAAATTCAAATTAATATTCTAATGATATAATAGTGTGCATTTATATATAAAATTATCACATTTGAACATGTGTAAACAAATATATATATTAAATATTATAAATTCAAAGAGGATTCACATGATGTTTTGAATATGTATCTATTACACGTTTGCACAATTGTATATTAATGGTGTTTGTATATATTTTCCATCCGCGCAGTTAATTACTTAGTATTCACGTTTGTTTGTTACCGAAATATCGCGACGTATCAGTCGACTGGCCAACCGATGCCGTTCACGATAAACAATATAAATATATATATCTGTGTATATAGGAAAATCTCGTGGATTATTTTTAGCTATTAGCATTAATCTACTTCAATCTTTTTTTTTTTTTCCCCATAAAATTACTCGCGTAATAAAACCTCTTATTATAGGCTGGTCAGTTATATTGCAATGAACCGGAAATCAAACAGTAGAAAAAAGATAAAAGTTTGTAATCATAAAATTAGATATTATATTAGAAGAAATTTTTTTTTTTTTTTTTTTTTTTTTTTTTTTTTTTTTTTTTTTTTTGAAAAGGAAAATACATTTATAAGCATTATATAATTGGAATTTAAATGAAAATCATGTTGCAATTTCAATCATACACACGGGGAGAGGTTAATAAAGTTATGTTTTGTGATAAAAAAAAATTTTCCGATTTATATAAATGTAAAGCTTGGGTTTAATATTATGCCCAGATACCAAATTATTATTTTATCTCTGAGATGAACAAAGAAATAGGAAAAAAAAAAAAAAAAGCAATCTTACACCGAGATATTATAATGAGACACTCCAATAACAAACTTAATGAGAATAAATATAGAGGTAGTGATATTGGATGAAAAGAAATGAACCTTATAAACCCCATAACATCACTTGTATGATGATCAAATATTTCATCATTTAAATAAAGAAAAATTACTATATAAATCATTTATTATCATACAGCAGAAGAAATTATATAAATTGTTACAGTAACATGAGAATAGATGACAGGAATTCTATTACTGATTAGGGAGTGTGGTGATATATATTTTTTGTCCTTATATTTCTAACGATTTATTTTGTGAAAAAATAGAGACGTGGAAATGAAACGAATATTCATCAGTAGGTAAATCGACACTGAAATATATAGAGAGTAATATTGATCAATAAAATTGACAACTTCTATATCACAGTGCAATTTACGCAACCAATGCCTGGCTTGAATGGTCGAGCAATTGGCCAGTTTGCTCAACCACTTAAAGCCGCCTCGTTTTCACCAGACACATAACTATAATCTATACCATAACAATCCATTTTACTCTATTCTTTCACAAATCGTCATTTGAAATAAATTTATTCCCTTCTTTTATACCAAATTAAAATTAATATAATTGAATTAAATTATTATAAAATGCCATATCTATGACTTACCTGCCATAGAGAACTCGAAATGATTTTTGTGACATACAATTGACACTCCAATCTGTGTTTCCATGCTCATTGCATATTGTTATCGAAAATCTTCCATAATTTGCTCTTATCAGATTTATTAATTCACCCTCTCGACATTCAATCTTCAGTGTTTTGCCTTCGCATTCGTACGCCGTGTCGTAACGCTCTGAAAAAAATAAAAATAGAGAAATAAATTACACAGATAAATGAGGAAAAAAAATAAAAAAATAAAAAGTTATTTTAGAATACAGTACGTTATTGGATTTTGTTTGAATAAAAATCTGTTTTCACTAATGTGGCAATAATACATCAGACAATAATATCACGTAAACGAGAGAGTAATAGATAAGACCGGATGAAATAAACATTGGATTTGTATACATACACTATATATTATTACATACATATATCGAGAGGCGTATACCACCCGTTGTCAAAGCGGCTAACATGAAAGGATACATTGAGCAGCGGGATGTCGTCAGCTCAATGTTGCCTCGAGTTCATACACGAAACTATACATGTATATGTAATATATATAAATATATGTGTTTCCTTGATGTTAAGACACACAGCGGGACCATTGTTGATCGAGAACAATATTTCACTCTTCTTGTGCGAGACGGTACTGACCCACAATACAACTGTATTTTTATTCTATAACGTACATTGCTCCCTCCCTATTAAGTTTAATTAATCACACTATTACAATATTACTATTAAACTCATTTGTCCATGGATTTGACTATTATTTCATATGGAATTATAATCCCAACAGGAGAATAGCCCGATACAAGAAATGAAATACGAGATGAAATATATTATATCGTTATATGAGAATGGTTAGAACGAACATTTGTATTATATACTATATAGAAAATACTATAAGGGAGTGGTAAAAGCAGGGATAGAAACTCGATGTAGGGTGACATGTCATGTCCTTCGGGCAAATTCCATTGAAGGTGTGGACACGAGGACATTCGGGACATTTTCACGTGGGATTTGTGTCGTGATATAATACTGATAGATAGTCAGATATAGATATCGTTTATTGGCTTACTAACATTCCAAGATATTATGTTTCTATTTCTATATATGGCTACCATTGTAATTAATTCCAAAAGTGTTT
This sequence comes from Microctonus aethiopoides, assembly GCA_030347275.1. Lineage (NCBI taxonomy): Eukaryota > Metazoa > Arthropoda > Insecta > Hymenoptera > Braconidae > Microctonus > Microctonus aethiopoides. The sequence continues at coordinate 3,212,176 of JAQQBS010000004.1, forward strand.
AATATACATTGCTAAACGTATATATTTATCGTATAAATATATCGCGGTTAAATTATTTGTAAAATTTTTATTTTTGTTTTTCTTATCGTTTTATTATTTATGATTGTCAATACTGGATATAATGTGGTTCAAGTTGAACGGTAATAAAAGTCGCAAAAAGAAAAACATGTGGAAATAATATTGTGTCAAGTAGTGGGCCAAGAGACGAAGTTAGCCACAGAGAGAAAGCACACGGAAAAAGTTCTAAAACTACTAGTCGATATTTCATTCCATGGAACAAACGAGATAACAGCAAACCCGCCCCTACACCACGCCACTTGCGTTCAACTCCTCTCTTTCTCCTCTTACATTATATATGTATATATATATGTACATGTACATTGTACATGTATGTATATAGTATACACTTGGTGTGCCCTTGTGGCACCTCTATTCCCGCAGGCTTTTGCTTCGACTTCCCGCCGCTTATTCTCTCTTCCTCATTCTCTCGCCTGTTCGCGGCCTCTCTATATAATACTCAACGCTCGTTCGTATATCCAACCTCTTGAACGTTAGGATGCTGAAGACCTGCCCGCAACAGAACTCTGCCAGTGTAAAATATTATATGGCAAGGGGGCGAGGTGCGGCAGTGAAGAAAATTGCAAGAGGTATAGAGAAAAGCTGGAGAACACAAGGAACGGGTGCATGGAAGAGTATGTATGATCACACGCGCGTTCAACTACGTGCTACAGTGTTGACCTGTGTGTGCGCGCGCGCACACTCAACATTTCACCCCTTGGACTTGTAATAACCTCGGGGGATTCGTTTGGCTTAAAGAGAGGCTAAACGTTTTACTGATAAAGTCCCCGGAGTCTTTATAAAAATTATTTTTTCTTTCTTCTTTTTGTTAATTTCCCTTTTTTATTATTATTTATTATTTTTTTTTTTCTTTAAGAATATTTAGTCAGTGTTTTTTTTTTTACTGCTCACCCATGTAAAAAGAATTCTTCTCGCTGGAATATTTTTATTGAATTACTTGTCATGTATATTTCATGAGAATATATCTGAATAAAAATAAGAAAAAAAAAAATGAAACGAGCGCGCACACGCCTGTAAGTTTATTGTTTTGAAGCCGTTATCGGTGTGGAACGTCGTCGTTGGAATTTGCGCTTACTTTCCTATTATAGAAGGTGTATGGTTGGATGTAGAAGCATATATTTCCCCTTAGGCAAAATATCTGATTTTACTATGTTAGAGAAATAGCCGTGAGAATGAAAGGTGGATATAGAGAGTAGATATGTTGTTTTGAGAGACATAGGTATGCATTGATTTGGATATCAACCCCTCGACTTCCCGGCATTGTTGTCATTCTCGCCTTTTTTATTTATATTTTTATCTTTAAATTCTAGTGCAAGACAATAAATTATTTTGTTTTTCTTTTAACAATGGTGAACCCATTGAGTAATTTATTTTTTCTATCATTACCACAATTAAGATGTAATTATTTTTAATTGAATCAATCTAAGTATATATGTATTTTTCTGAGGCTGTACTTCACCCTCGAGGAAATTGATTAATCAATTAATACAGTACAATCCATTAAGGAAACCATGGATAAATTGCAGGTCATTACTTCATTATTTGTTTTTTTTTTTTTTTTCATGACATCTAATTATGACCAAAACATAAATTTCATTTTTACGTCTTTTTGCTTTGTTTTATTTTTATTTTTATGTATAAATAACCTTGAGATGCGTGACCAAGGTGAACGCATCAGCCATGAGAAATGGGCATTACACATGTCGTATAAGTTTGGCATATCAGAGAAAAACATTGTAGTGCACTTTAAAAGAGTCGTCTGATAGTCCATTTACTTTTTTATTTTCTTTTATTTACTGCAATATCACTCAGGTTTCAAATATTATTTGTGGCTTTTACTGACGCAAGCGCATATACGTGGTGATTGGCCGCTTCATTTATTCATTCTATCTTTATTTCTTTCTTATTCTTTCTCCTTTCACTTATATATTCAGGACCTTTCTTTCAAGTTTATCAAGGCGAGAGTGGTCTCGGTTTGGACAGGACATCCGTAACTAATGACCCTGATAGCTGGGGTTCTTCCTTGAGCGTTTTCAAATCTTCTTTTTAACCGTTTTTTTCTCAGCTTTTTTATTTCTCCAACTTCTTTTTTACCATCTTTGTCTTCTTCTTTTTTTTTTTCCCTTTCATCCTCGTCTTTTTCACCCGCTGATATTTTTTTTTCTCTCGCTGTCGTTATCCTCTCTTTTCCTCGTTCCAATTCTCTCACTTTCTGCACTGGCGCACCTCATTCCGAACACTTACGAATCTTCAACGAACCTCGACGTTACTTAATTAATTTCTCTCTCGATACGATGCCAATCACCCAGAACCGTTCTTAATTTATGTGGTCTTTGTGTTTTTTTTTTCTGTTTCGTTACTTTGGAGATTTTTTTTTTTATTCTCAGTCATGTATCAATCTATTGACTGACATTGCCGTGTCGTTGATAAATATTTCACTGAGTAAATTCATTAAGTATCGTAAATAAAAATATACAACTTAAATTCAATTCAAATACCTCCTCTGTATTGGATATAAAATAACAACGTGAAATTCAAATAATAATAATTCATGGCTAAAGAATAATTTATGCTGTAGATTCAGTCGAGTAATCGAAACGTAATAATTTAAGAGACCCAAACGAGAAACGGAAATTCAAGATCTATGATGTGCGCTTACGTGGTAAGAATGTCAATTTGTTTTCGGTTTCGTATCCATATAGTGACTGTTAATAGTTTATATCTCCCCTAACAAATATTCATTCAAACACACTTTATACTCATATATACAGTAGCGCCAAGGGGGCGAAAGTTTAGCTCATAGAATACATATACACAACACACACTCAAATACAAGAGCATATATAAATATTATACCTATAGCAAAATATATATTTTCCTGGCAATCATGAAAATTCCTGGTACACTTTGACGCGCATATTTTCCACCATCGATCCAATATATATACATAGAGTTGAGGAGGGCATTGATTACATGAATGCGTCAAGCATCGAACCGCCCTGTGATTTACATACGACGATTAGGTGGTGCCAGTATGGTATTAGACTCGTTGTGCTTGCGAGCAGCGGATGCGCGTTTATATACATACATAACCCAAGTGTGATTGTATTTGTTGTGTGTATGTGGATCGAGCTCTTGCGCGCATCAACGGTCATTCTGTTGGGAATGCCGTGACGCGTGAGACGCCTCGATTCTCATTTCCTGAGTCGACGGTTATTGCTATATATATATATATATATATATAAATAGAGCTTGTATATACATATACCTGCGGGCATATAATATGGTCATCTAATTGGCAATGGAGTTGCATTCCCCTTCGACCTGTGAGTTTACCCAATAGGAGGAGACTATCTCGGTATACGCACCGCATCCACTGCGTGTGTGGTGCAGAGCTAAATAGTTCAGGTTAGCTATGTATATACAGATAATATCAAGCATTTCACCGATATAATATGGTGGACATAATTAATATAGCTATATGTTGATGGCATTCCATCTCACACGATTTCTCGTAACTCTGTGATGAATTAATAAAATTTATATCAATTAATAATATTATATTTTTTTTTGTTTTTTTGTTTTTTTTTTTTTCGTTGTAAATTTTATGAATTATAATTTATGTATATATGTTTGTGATTAAGTTTTTCCCACTTGAAACTTCCCGCATTTATGATTTTTTTTTTTTTATTATTATATTATTTTATCTAATGAGAGATACGTATTATAAGTACTTGGAATGTGTATATTTGCAAAGTTGAAATTTATTTTATTTTTTTTTTTTTTTTTAAGAATATAGTGTGATTAAAGTTATGATGGTCTAGATGGTGCGACGGTATAAAATTAATTTACAGCATTGCCGCGCGGCAATCATCCATGAAGAGTGGGCATAAAGTTCTGATCACCGACTGTGTATTCGCGCGAGGAAATGACCGAGAAATTCCTTGGTCCAAGACGCGTGACGAGCAGTCTTGTGAGATCGTACGCGCTTGATTGTCTGCGTATATAGTGCACCATAAGAATGCCGTTTCCGCATGGCATTCGTGCACTACACCAAGAACAATTTCATTTATTAAAACTTCAATATTTTTATTATTTTTCATTGTTTAATTTCCCTCACAGTATAATAATTAAACCAATAATGAAAATTATATTAATCAATTGAAACAATCTTCAAGTATAATAACTTGAATTTTTTTTTTTTTTATTTTAACTTCACTTACGGTTGCAGTTAGCTCTATAAGTTTTGAATGTGTATAATATTGAAAACTAGAGTATATATGCATTATATCTGCAAGAGTGTATCAAGGGTTGGGAGTACGTTGAAGGGAGTCGCATATACGAATTGAAGCAATAACGGTGTCGAGAGGGTGCGAGAGAGAAAGAGGCGGAGCATGAGTCGTGCATAAAGGTGTCTAATTATTAGTTCGTGCAGAGGCGTGGCGTCAGATCGAATCGCCATGCATGTGTTGGGGCTATATAACGTCTTCCGTGTTCCTTGGCGCACCTCGCGTTTGGCCCTCTTTTTTTCCATGATCACAGACCTATGCCATATAATGGCCCACGCATAATTTCTTTGACCACTTGCGCCGATATATTCATATATTTTTTTATATTCTACACCACTGCACAAGCATATCAGACGTAAAAAAATTAATCAACGGCTGCTGCATTGTAATTTTAAACTGCATTCACATGTATTATAGATATAAAGAGAATATATATATAAGTTAGAGTTTAATTATTCGATGATTATTTTAAATTTCACTGAGTGATTAAAAAAATTGATGATATGAAAAAACGCAAATTAGTTTTTATCTTTTGTTTTTATAACCGAGAACATTCTTTTGTTTGAATAGACAAATGTATAATGGGGTTTTTGTTTGAATATAATAGGTTGTGTGTATGTGTTACTTGTAAAACAATTTTACCCTGGTGTTGTGCGCGAACGTCACTACGGTTAATCGTTTGGAAATTTAACGGATGAGTGGCGCCTTCCTTTCATACATGATGGCTAAATGGGCAATGAAATATATCACAAAGAAAAATGAAAGAAAAAGTCTAATATGTATAAAAGATAAATATATAAAAGCTGTTAAGGATCTTTTGAAAAAATTAACTAAAGAAGAAAAAGAAAAAAATTTTCTCTCTCTCATTAATTTTTACCGTCAAATTAATTTAATTAATAATGCGTAATTATGTCTTAAATAATTGACGGATTTTATTATAATAATTTCTAAAATATTGTTATCTATGTATGTAAACCAGAGATACCAGCATCATATTGTAATTCGTATTGCTGAGTGTATAATGCGAGCTTTAATATAGCTTATCTCTTACTAGGATTCATCTATTGTATTCTCCAAAGGCGCGCTTGAATTTCAATTAAATTATAGAAATTCCGCAGATGTATCGTGATAATCTCGCAATTATATGCCTTTTGTCGATGTAACCACTGGCAATACGTGACCTTTTCATATATAACGCTTATTTATTTATATATATTTTTTCTTTTCTTCAACTCAGCATTTAGTTGAGAAAGTCTCTGTATGGCACAATTGTGAATGAATCATTCCTTTAAGATCTGTTTAATATATATTATATACACATGCTGTATACATTTACAACCATAATATCAAAGCACATATCATTCAACGATGTCAAGAAAATATTCACTTAATATAAATCAAACGTATATATTATTACAAATTCCATTAGAACATTTCATATATATTTTTTTTTCTTCCTTCTCAACTATATAACTATACAAAAGTAATAAATAACAGCGGATTAAATCATTGATATATATATACATTAACAATTGAATTGATTTAGTCTAATAAAATCTTTTGTTGTGATTTTAACGTAACAAATATACATTTATATTTTAAATACCAAAACATCTATTGGGACTAATACATAATAAGTGTTCTCATGGCAATTCTCAATGCATTTTAACTCAAGCCAAATTGTTGTGCCGCTTTTATCGTCGTCTCATTAATCGGAACACAGAAATACATTTAGGCTACGCCTGTAAAAACATGGCAGTTAGTCTTGGGATGTAGACCTCAGGGTAAGATAACGCATCACGGGTATGTGCAGGATGAAAGCCGGGAAGCCAACAATATATGTATATATAAGTGCAGGGGGAACTGGTAGTAGTAGTGCGGTCAACAGTGCGACACACCACACAGATATATACAGGAATATACACTCAACGACCCATTAAATACCCTTACCTTTATGAGGGAATTTGTACATATATAGTTTTCTATACAATAACTATATCAGTCAGTTTCATTTCCTTTATATATTTATAACCTTGAGGATATTTAATGAATAAACTGTTGAATATATATATACATATATGTCTGGATGTAAAACAAAAAAGGAGCTACCTAAAGAAATAAAAAAATCTATGAAAAGATTTTTTTTTTGTTATAGGTATTTTAATATACCATAAATTTTTTGATATTTTATTTACATGCTTGGGTATCTCATCTCATGTCTTCTTGGTGTATGAATATTTATGACGTGAATATATAGGTTAACGGGCGTCAATATTATACGAAATATTTTGGCAATAGTTCTACGTAAATGTATATATAAAGGTGCAGTATTATATTCATTTTATTGCGTATATACCATTGCTTGTGTGAGGAATAATCAATGCGGATGGTAATAATTACTAACATTGCTTTAAGGTATAACGTTTCATTCCGATCATTCAAATAGTTACGAGTTTCGTTGTGTGTTTTGGTATAGAAGCATCGGAAAGTTGGATTTTGGCCAGGATACGATGATGCATTTTCGGACGTTGTGCACGATGCCGTCGAGTGTAAGGTAATAAATATTATCTACATCCGACATGTAGTGTAAGAGATTAAAATTATTTGCAATGTTCATATATCGTATAAAGTATTTTTTCCATTCATTTAATCATACTAAAAATATTCCAATTATTAATTTATTTATCTCATCTATTTCTTGTGTGCACTGTCTTGGTTTTATTTTTTCTATATTAATTTTATTTGTATGTATACCTACATCTGCTATTGGAAAATCTATAAATTTATTTTTTATTTGCTGTTACTGTTGCGCGTCTGCTCCAAGCATTACTATAATACAGAATGTAATAGTATATAAATACGAATGCGCAGCGTAATACAACCGCTATGGTATCTTCGATCGTTGGCTGCCAGTAACAACGGCAATTAATGTCCAAGGGCTCGTGCCATGGTACTTCGTAACCCAATGAACAGATACAATCGAAACATAGATTAACTGCAATATTGACCTCGACGGAGATGAACCGCGCGCTGACCGAAACGATGCGCGTACCCATCAAGGATCGCCAATCGGATCAGAATTACCAAAACCTTCCGGCCGGAATATATATCCATTCGTTACAGATATATGCATATATGGATATGTAGGTATACTGCTATATAGAACTGGTAGAGGCACTTTCCCCCAATGATTTGCAACCACATCCCCAGTCTATTCACCAGTGCAATATCCATATTCTCTTTGCATATTTCTTTTTATTCAATTTTATTTTATTTTATTTTTATTATTTTTTTTTGTTTTAATTTCATATAAAAATTGGTAAAGCTATGATTAAAAAAATTTTTACGTTAGTAATATTCACTCGCTTATCTGCGGTCGTTGGTGATGCCATTATAGCCAGACAACACCAGACAACGAATGGCATTCTTGGATGGAAGTCGGCGCTTTCTAGTCATTCCCGTCGAACGAGTTATTATCTTTATCCAAATTCTTGTTCGTCTTTTCAAGAGTGCCTCTCATCCTCCCGCTGGATTGCCCCTCAATATCCTCTTTCTCTATAGTATACATACTTTGCTTTGTCGCTAAGGAAAATTCACTCTTCCATTTAATATAATCCGTGGAGAGTTGAAGAGTCAAAAGGAAGAATATAATCTCATGAATGTCGTATGAAGACATTATATTATACATATATTGAATATCAATAGGTTCAAATTACTATTTTGGAGAGTATGTATAATATAAATGTAAAACTCGAAGAAAGAAAAAAAAATGTGATATTGCGTAGGAATATCTTTTTATATATTTTTTAATTTCAATTTTATTCGTGTCAGAATATGAAATTATTACGAGAGGTATACAATGTTGTATCGTAGGTAACTGGAAGTCTAATAAAACTTATCTCGACGGTGGCAGGTTTTCGCGAAAATTTCAAAGCATTTCCCTATGTGCATTACGTGTATAGAACCATGTGACACATGGATATAAATAGAATCATTCTCACTTTCCCTGTAGCTCACAATAACGTAAAAGGTGTCAAGATAGATACACATTTATGTATGTACGTATATTTTTTTTTTTTTTTTTT
>JAQQBS010000004.1:3224306-3235804 GCA_030347275.1 Microctonus aethiopoides
AAAAAAAAAAAAAAAACAGAGGTAATCTTCATTTATACTCATCTGTATGTACGTAGAGGGTAAAGTTGTGTATACAATATAAAAGAGTTTTTTTCTACCTAATAACACAACTGAAATGAAAGTAAATATTTCCTTTGACCTATTTACTCTGTTATATTTATATATAATAAAGCGATAAAATAAATAAAATATCTAAATTGATTGTTCATTTTGACGGGTCAGTAAAGGTATAACGCGTAAAGAAAAAGAAAAAAAAAAGTGAATATATATAAGAGTGAAATTGGCGTCAAGATTTTAATGCGTTTGTGTAAACCTCAAGTTGTGTATATACCCACACACAATAACGGTATGGTTATGTCTGGGAGATTGGATTGGGAGGCCAGTAGCGGTGAGAGTAGCTGAAGCCTACGATTCCTCGCTTCGAAGGAATGTGACGGAGCCATCTTGGCTGTACGTCGTCTTTCTCTGTTATCCTTCGTTGTTGCTCCTGCTCTTGCACCACAGTCTGATGGTACCTACACTGAAGTATATCCCCCTTTTCTCAAACCATCCCGTATGTTTCTTATACTCTGCGTTCACTGGCGCGCGAGCAATAGCAACTTTTACTCACAGGTCGCGTTCACCTCAACGCGTGCAAGTTGGCGCACACGCGAGTTCTCATCTTGTAATGATTATTAAAGCATAAATCTCGCGGCCAAGGACCGCGCGGCGCTGTATAGAACGCAGAGAGTGGTTTCCGTTCCCGTGACGAACGGCAGTGTGGCATGGGCTTACGTGACTGCATCGTTCCTTCGCACTCGAACACGATCGGAAACTTGGCCATGATGTGTCTCAAGGCGGTAGAGTTATTTGTCGGTATGCCTTTGTACTTTTTCATCGTAGTAGCTGCCAGTATAATTGCCTTTGCCACTACTGTATGTATATACAATTACATATATGTATATATGTATTTATATATCATGTATATACACATGACAAACGAATGCATTTTACTTTTTGGATTTTTCCCCATTACAATAGACTGTTTTTAAAAGTTTGGCTAATAAAATTAATGATCTCATATATATGTATGCATAGATTAAATAAATATTCACGCACGGGAGCAGAGATAAATTGTTCTGGTGTATTTCGTAATTCTGTACATTCTCTACTGAGCAAATATTCGGTATAGGGTAATTTTACGCTCATTCAAAGCTATTATAGGGCACTTATATATACATATTCTTCAACAAATTTGTTCAGTGAATGGTATGAATATATGATATATCTTATATATATCATTATTTTCCCTTTTCAAAAATTATTCTCGCTATTAATATCTTGAATGTACATATTTAATGTGTATACAAATATGAGATTTTGGTTATATACCAATTGTAAGCAAATATATATTCCTTACATAATTTGACATTTAATTTGAAATGTTGTGAGATGTAGGTATACTCACAGATGAAAAAACAAAAATGGACAAATGCAGTATTATGGTGTACCCATATTAAATATATATATATACAGATAAATACAATGAGAGAAAAACCATGGCGATTTCGTTACGAGAAGGGCCAAGATAAAAGTATAAAAGCTGACGCGGAAAGATTTTAGAGAGATCCTATACGTAAAACAACGAGCATAACCAGGACAACGTTGTAGTAAGTGTCTTTGAGTGGTTAGAAATGTTGAAGAGTGAGTGAGAAAGATACGTGAGTGGAGATCAGAGTGAACGTAAGAGAGAAAGGGAATGTAAGAGGGGGGTTTACTGTGGTTTAGGCGATGGCCCGCAGTAACCTCGACGGTCGGATGGCTTTCGAGCTGACTTGGTTCGATTACACAACGACCCGTAGTTGAGAGAGACACAGAGAGATAGAGAGAAAGGTAAGCGAACGAGATTGAAGGTGAGGGAGACTGAGATGTGTATATGGAAGGATGAACGCGTCGAAGAGCTCTGTGAGCGGATGCAAGAGAGAATGGAGATGGAGGTAAGAGAGTAAGAGATGGTTGAAAATGGTAGAAGTGAAGGAGGAGAATATAGATAGGGGAGATGAAGGAGAGAAACTGAAGAAGAGAGAGACGTAGCTTATTTTACTTGGGAAACCGGTTCTGTATAGTATGTGTTGCCGAGAGCTGCTCGCCCGGTCGGCTGTCTCCCTGGCTGCCGTTGTACTGATCTTCGTCGTTTTGCTCGCCAGCAGCCGTGGTAAAGTAGACGTGCAAATCCAAGTCCTATAAGATCCTTCTATGATACAGTATACAATCTTTGCCAAGATGAAAAGTATTAAATGTCTTGATGCATCAAACAAACATCAATTGTTTACTCATTTTTTGTTTGCTATTCTAGTCAATGAGAGACTATATCAGACTAATGATATTACAAACATGTAAATCTATCTATTTGCAGTATAGAAATATGTATAAGAACGAATGGTAGATAGTGGATTTACTTGTAGATTTATGTTTTAATGTTTGAAATTGTCAGGTGGGCTCTGGTGAATTGTATAAAATAAATTATTCTGGAAATGAGGATATTATTAAAAGCGGATATATTTAACAATGAGTTATTCATTATAGAATATATAAGTTCCTGTCATTCTGTGTAGATGTACAATTATACACATACTTGTATGAAGTGTGACTTGAAAAATGAATGAATGAGAATGGTGTTTGGGTTGTCTTCTACCCACGTGTATTACAAATTATGTGTGAAGTGACTGAAAGTGGGGCGAGGCCGTACATCACACAGATGAGAACAAAGTTCCAAGTCCCTTGGCACTCTGTTGGGCACTCTCTCGTCTTGGAGCATTGTCGGGTAGAAAATTAAGCCACCCCTCTTTGTGTCACGTAAAGCAAAGTGTCATCGATCAAACTGGGTGCAATTAAAGACAATGTGTGCGCAGCAGTATTGATAGAGTTGGCGTTCGTCTAATTATTTCATTTTATTTCATTCTTCATTACTATTTTACTTCATTGTGTTCTTTCACGTAGGATTGAGCCAGAATTTTTATTCTATATCAGATCTATTAATAGTCAACGCTTTAAAGTCCTACAATTTTTATATGAGATAATAACTTGGTTGGATATACATATAATATGTAGACATAGAGAGGCGAGTCGTTCACCGGAAGCAGCAGATGAACGGGGTGGACGCATCCATTTGTCTGGAATTAATTTACAAGACTTGAAGCCTATATGGTATACAACACAAACACATACACAGTTGTCTCATTGACCACTCGTAACGTCCTTTGTCCCGTAAGTTAATTAAAACAACAAAAGTCTTGGCTATTAAATGCAGACAATTAAGTATAACACTCGAAAGAAGAGAATGAGACTTAGTTAATGATGCGACATGTGGTATAGCAATGGCGTAGCATCATTTGTTTTATTTAATTTCAGCCATTATTTTTTTCATCATTATAAAATATATTCAGTTGAAGAATATAATTTTTTTTGCTCTTTTCATGTTTTTGTATTTTGTTCATTTCATTCATGTATTCCTGGAGGATGACCGAATGTGCAGTGCACAAGAACGCTTTTATAACTACATACGACAATAAGTATACGAAATAGGTGGAATTTTAGAGTTTAGTAGTGGTTTATATTCCCGTGACAATTTCAAAGTGCATCCTTATGTTTCGTTGATCTATATATTCTGTGCATACGGTGCGAGAGAGTTTGCCATTCTCAATGTCCATAATTCATATTTCTCAGCGGCGAGTGTCTCGGATTTAGGTGTATATACATGTAATATATTATTATACGTAGGAGATTCGAGTCAAAAGAATAAACATGAGATAGTATATATTATATGAATGGATATATGCCAACTGTGAAAATGAACGATGACACTGTAGCACACTTTCATCCCATATAATCCAATGCATAATTCGAACGATACCGTCATTGAGAATAAATCCCCTCTGGAATTATATTATTCACAGAGTTATGGGATGAGTAGATCTACGACGAACGCGCAATCATTCGGGGCATTTGGAAAATATTTTTATGCATTTTGATATTGGTGGACGCGACGTTGTGCAAACGATTATTAATGACTAGTATCAGGGTGGGCAAGAACGATAAGGGTCTTACGTTGTCGGAAGCAAAGACAGAAAAATAAAGAGTGAGAGCTGTATATAGTACTGTTGTTTGGGGGTTGGTGGGGTATACAAGATAGCGAGAAACGTTTGAATGGAGTAAAAGACCGGAGGTAAATCCTCGAATCAACATTTATGACAACCGGACGGAGAAAAACAGGGGTGAACACTCGCTTTCTTGCGAATTGAATAAACAGGCAACGGGGCTGGTTGACACTTGGTGTATATTATATATGTATATATTAAATTCACTTATCGAGGTTGAACTTAATGGTGGTTGAGAACACCCCATCGATTTATGAATCCTTGTGGCGTTTATTATTATTCTAAAAAGTTCTTTATGCTGATCCCATGTTTCATCAATAGGGGAATTTAATCCCTTGAAGCAGTAGTAGACTCTATCCAAGTGACAGAGGGGTAAAAATATAATATCACGTGGCATATACATACTATGTATGTATATACAATCCTTATTGTTTACTTGAATTATTTTTTTAATAGACAATCTATCTTGGTTATAATAATAAGCCACGTGTTCTCTTAATATTCTAATCGTGTCTTTGACACATTTGCGTTATTCCAGACACAAACTCATTCTCTATATGTCTTCGAACGAATATCCCCGTATGCTCTCACCCTCAACACGTGAACCTGACCCCGGAGAGAGCTCCGAGGAATTTTACGTCAGGGAGTAATTTCCCCGTACACCGATATTTCAGGCGCGTGCTTGAATGAAGATTGGCCGGGTTACATTGCCCTTATAGAACTTTTTTTTTTTTTTTTTTTATTCTTTCTAACACCTCTTTCCTTCACCTTTCACGTCATCGTATTCTCACCAATATCTTGAATACCTCTATTGTCACAATATACCAAGAATTAATTTTTTTTTTTTTTGACAAATATTTATTCATTTAATTCAAGCGGATAATTTATTTTTATTTTTTGCGACAATATAATTTAAAAGTATGTATAGTTTCAATAGATAGATAAATTGGATAATTAATTTTTATTATGAAAAGTATACACTATTTAAAAGTTGTGAGACAAATAATTTGATGAAATTAATAATGTATTCAATTGAATGAATTATTAAGCAGGCCAATCATTTTATTATTCAAATAAAATCATTCGCTCGTAATAATTACGATTATCAAGTGCATTTTCCGATTAAATTTAATAATATAGAGTTTAGAGTGAGAGATCTAACAATTTGAGGGATGATCCCCGAGACTATCAATATACATATAGGTATAATACCACACCAAAAACTTAAGATTACCTCTGAACTTTGCAAAGTTTATGTGGATTCATGAAACTTCTCAAAAGCGAAAATCGTTTAAAGTATTATCTAGACGACGTGCATGGCTTGTCGGATTGTCGAACTAACTATCCTCATCTCACATCAAATTGTTTGATTTACCTGCACATATCATTAAATCAAGTGTCACAAAAAACTTCTCAAAATTTAATACGAGAGTAATAAGATTTTTCATAAATAATATAATTTCTTTTTTTAAAAATCTATTTTTCCTCATTGTGATGGAAAAAAATGAAGAGTAATAGAAAAAAAAAAAAAAAAATCAAGAAGAAATTGATGGCGCTTGGGAATAGTATTGATACGCGCTCGCAATAAAATGAATTTTCTCTCAGCGTACTGGTATATAGTTCTGGTGGTGGCATTCGATTGCTTTCAAAAAAATTCAGTGGCTGCACATATACAGTTGAATTTTGTAAGGGTGCCCAGAGTAGACAGAGACACATGACCGTTGCGCGGTTCGGCAAAATACGCTACCACTTAAGATCGAAAAGATTCGTTTGTAAGAGGGCGTTGAATTGGCACACTTGGAATATTTTTTTCTCTGCTTCCTGCTCACTTTTGTGCTTTATTCGTGTTGGTAGTTCTTGGGAATGAGGCTCAAATTAAAAACTATAAATCAAGTGAATAAAGAAAGCAACCGGTATGAGAATTGGTATGTGAGCGCAATGAAAGAACTGACGATAATGTTCAACACAAGAGTATGGTACGCATTTCAACAAGAATAATATACGATAAAATTAACGATGTAATATATCTATATCACGTATATATACAACGTAGAATAAGTATAACTATTCATATAGAAATGGAATATAATTCAACTGAATAGGTCTTGATGTCTCGTGCAATTTTCTTCAACTTCTCTCGTATCTTTATAAAGACAATAAGACGTAATCTTGCCATTTTGTACGCAAGTTCAAGAGTAGAGACCAGTACGATAAAGTCCCATAGAAGTATCATCAGAAAGTTTCGAAAAGTATATATGTACATGTGATAGTACATATATATAAATAAACGGTATGAATAAAACGGTATTTTTATACAGGGGAAAAAAGTATCTTCAAGAATCTCTTTTACAATATACGACCATACTCATTTATTTTTTATTATACGAAAGAAGAAAAAAAAATGTTTTATTTTTATTTTTTTGTTTCACTCTTACGCGTGCAAATATGTTTCTAATTTATGGTACATTTCTTTTGCGTTCACTGACGTCAACACTGCCTGAAAGTGAGATGGGAAATGTGCGCCGCGATGTCTGGCAAAGTTTCTTCGTTAGTAAAGAGCACGCGAGTGTATGAACTCAGGGTGGCGAATTAAACTTATGAGAGAGGGCGAGAAAATGAGACGAGCATACTCTGCGCCACCAATGGTCACACGGCTGCTGAGGCTTGCCAAAGTTTTAGCTTGGTTGTATGGCAAATGAAAAGTCGGCAGAAGCGAGATAGCAGAAAGAGAGTGTGAGAAAGCACCGAGGGGAAATGATTGTAACGCAGTCACCGGGAAGTAGAATTCAGTGCGTAGATAATTTTCATATAGTACGCTGTAACACAGTGTGCACGGACAAATATTCCCGAAGATATATAAGATAGAAATGAATAAAAATAATAACATTTGAATAAAGACAAAAAAAATAAAAATATATACAAAGCAAAATACGCAGAAACATGGTATGGAATTCGCTGTAAATTGGCATGCACATATAGTTAACCAACTAGAGTGGAAAAAAATTAGAAAATGGAAAGAAAACTATTGGAGAATGGCGTATACACAGTGGAGTGCCGGAGTGTATACAGCGGCGGTATAGTATCAGCACGCGCTGTAGACAGGTGGGTCGTTTGTATGCGGTGAAACAATAACGCAATGCTCGGTACAGTCATCGTTAATTAGCGATCTTTCTGATGCTGGTTGGTGCGCACGGGTGGTCGATGTCTACGTGTATATACACGCATTGCGTCCAATGCTTGAGATCTGCAGCGGGCGGTCTACTCTATATATACATACCTATATATGTATCTTTAGTCTTTTAACGATAATCACCCGAGTCAATAGTTTTTTTTTTTTTTTTTTTTTTTTTCATTTATAACGATGATTGTAGCACATTCCCACGTCTCGTCTGTTCTTTTCATTTACTTGTACTCTCTATCATTTTCCCTTTCACTCCCACTATATGTTTAAATTCCAACCCCCTTTACAGTCATTACAATACAATCCGTGAATAATGAATATACATAATATATATGTAAACTAGTTATAAATAAATAATATATGTATAATATATTTTAGACACGTTTCTGCAGTATTTATTTAAAATAAATATTGTCCATGAATTCAATTGTAGCGATGAGCAATAAAACTTACTGTTATTTACAAGGTGAAGCTGTTGAAGGAATACTGTATTGAATATACAATCAGTTTATATATATAGATATATATTTGTAAGTTAAATTCATACTTGGCGTCTTAGCAGGCATCTGGGCCACTGGCCTCGGTTTAAGATCAAGCGCAAGTAAGAGAGAGATTTTCTTCGAAATCCGTTTCATTGTGATGATTCTGAAAGGGGATCGTGACCTGACGCTGTTGGACGCTCGAAGGTGGATTTTAATGTGTACGTGTGTGTATTTGTATGTCTGTGCTGCCCATGGGGCAATTTTTTTATTTTTTTATTTTCATTATTATATTCGGGACAGCTCAAAGTATCAAACGTGAACTGAAGCAATGGAAAAAAAAAAAAAAAAAAAAGAGGAAAGTACGATTGAATTGGTATATAACAAAAAGGAAAAAGAAAAAAAGAAACATGAGTATATAAAGCAACTGTGCTTCTATTATTGTACACATGAATGATGAAGGAATTTGAATCTCACTAGTAATGAATTTTCCTCGAAATCACATCGTGTGGCATCCTGAGAATTATCGTTGCGTCGTGCTGTCTGCCATTATATATATTCAGTCCTTTAAATAGCTTCTATTCATATAACCACGACGGAATGAATGAACAGCAAGTGAAAACTATAAAACAAGACGATGCTGACGACGTTGACGACAACGACATGACTATATAGTTATACGATACGCAAATTCCCTTGACCGCAGATATAAATACGTTTGTGGAGATCAACGGAATAGTGAGAGGATAAGCGGGGGAATGACTGTCTCTTTAATCCTGCTTCCTGAACACCCCTTTCACGTTTGCGCGTGCCAACAACACTCGGATAAGACTCTATAACACACTACTAAGATCCGAGACTAATGACGTCGAGGTTTGTGCATACACCAGTATTTTATATACATATATATCACAGATGCGTTATGCTAACTCTGCTGTGGATAAGAGTGGAGACGTCAACGAACCGCGAACCGAAACGACAAAGTGTACCGCTGACGTCGAGACTCTGGTGTATATATTTACGGGTAGAGGGGTTCAAGGGGGGTCGTTATATTATTTATCAAATGACATATGATGAGTATGAAATTGTAACTGGCAAACTGGTATAATATATTGTTGAGAGTGTATATATATTTTACAGCAGAGGGAAATTATTCCCAAATGATTGTATTACAAAATAATGATTGTGATGCATGTATATTTGTACCGGATCAAATGACAGAGCTGTAATTATTAGCCGTCAATGATCATTAACCAATTTCATGTGCTCTATAGAGACCATAATTAAAATGTATCTATATCTCTCTATGGACGATATATCTGTCGTAATTTATGATTGTCATAGAGTAGCTCGTCGAATCTACCATAATTGACGAATTTATCAGATGATGAATATGTATACAACATGAAGTAATGTGTGTATGTGAATGTGTGGGAGAGAGGGTGATAGATAGATGTGTAGATACAAAATATGAGGGTTTATCCGAGCATAGTGGGTCGCGAGCGCGGTGAGTTTGTACATATATAGTCCATCGTGGTTTGGAATTTGTAATGCAAATCTTAATGTCGGACCTCCAGCGAACGTCAGAGTGAGGTTCCGTGATACGCCGATGACGAATGGTCGCGAGCTCGGGTCACCGCGACGTCCAAAATGAACGCGAGCATGCAGACACGCGATTTAACTGTGATAATATCGTGCGGGAGAGCTCACGCGCAAGAGTGAGTGAGTAAGTGAGATATAGTATCAGAGGAGTTGTATGTATATATTGTGAATTGCAGGAGGAAGAAAGAGATAATGCAGTAGAGTATATAGAATGAGAGCGTATATATATTTGGTAGAATGAACGCGACTACTAGCGCAGAGCGCGTCACTCTGTGCTCTTCAACTCGTGCCATTGAATTTCCTTCCGTCACCCAGTGGAAATCCTCTCGCTCGGCTCACGGACTGCCCCATTGTCGCGGTGCTTCTAATTGAATAACGTGAGATATGTTGGTTGGCTGGCCGGATGACCATGCCGTCGAGCTAATTTCACTCGGACCATTCATTTCGTTTGCAGTCGCACACTGTGTAGAATATATATTTAGAGTTGATATGTATAGCTCTCGCTAACTATCAGTTTTCAGTCTCTCTATCTTTCGTTATTCTCGTTATTCTTTTCTTTTGTGTAATTAGCGTTGTGTCAATACAAAATTCTCATCACCGGAAATATAATAAACTCTTTCCATCAGATATATAATGAATGGAGATGTAGGATATATTTTATATACATGTATATGATATACACATTGTATATCATCAACGTTCAAACTTTATTCAGTCATTTGATTAAATTCCGTCTTGTCTGTTTTCTCTATGCAGTTGGGAATAATGAAATATTTCGTAGAAGAGAAGGTTCTGCGTAATTTTATATGTATATGTGTGGTTATATATAGGAAGGAATTGTTGAGGAGAAACAACCGGAAACGAGCGCAGTATAAATTGCACGAATGCTCTTTGGGTTGTACCGCGTTCTCATAAAACTTAAATGTATCTATGCGACAATTTCGGATTCTGATCCATCTTATTCATGCACATAAAGTTCGTATACAGTTATATCGCATTCAGCATTATCATTAACAAGCTTTATGATTTTACCTACATATTCAAGTACATTTAAGTTATTATTATAAACAGTATTTCGAATCTTGTTTATAAATGTAGTAATTGTCCCCAGATGGAGAATCATTAAAATATATCCGGGGTCAATTGTCTCGGAGTACAGTAATATACAGTAGTAATAAAAGTTTCAACTAAATTTTAAATATACCAGAAGAAGAAACAAAGGAAATGAGATCATGATTTTTTATTATTTTTTTTTTCTTCAGTTAATAGGGAAAAAAAAAAAATTTTTTTTTTTCAGCTCATGGGCCGAGGAAGATTGAGACGTTAAACTCAATTCGTGCACCAGCCAACGAGAACCTTGTGTAACTTTATTCATACATACATATATATAATTTCCCCAGTGTACACTTAAAAAATATAAAGAAGTGAACAAAAAAATCATTGGTGTATGTATATATATATATACATAGGTGTACATAAATACACACATATGCACATACATGAGAGGGATGATGTACTAGCAGGGATTCTGAACCGTGAAGCGGCGTGGTTCCTCGCCCATTGTCCAATGCTCATAAATTTTCTAACCGTTGGAAAATGCATTTTTCCGCCTGGCCACCGGGCGTTGCAGGTAGATAGATGCCGCTCGCTTCGTATTCTGGTATATATCCGCGTACTTGCTAAATCCTCCGGCAGGACCACACACTTTTTCTTCCTATTTCACCCTCTGTACGTTTCACTTCTTTCCCCAACATATTATTGTTTTTTTTTTTTCATTTATTTTTTTTTCAATTATTTATTTTTTTTTTTTTTGCTTCGTTTGGTTATATCTCTTCGCAGCTTAATGTATACATATGCACTATAGCTCAACAGCCATTCGCATACTTTATATATAGTAAACTGTCGCGCGCATATTACCATTGCCATATAAAATCCGTACAACTTTTGCGCGTTGCTGGCTTAACCTCATAGCTTGAATGTGCCATACAACTCGTGCGACAACAGCGATTACCTTACTATGCAAACGACGAAAAAAGCGGATTTATTGCTTTTGCTATAACGTCATATTTTTGTTTTACTCTCCATTAAAAAAAAAAAAAA
>JAQQBS010000004.1:3235881-3313703 GCA_030347275.1 Microctonus aethiopoides
TTAAAAAAAAAAGATTACGCAAACAAAAAAATAATAAATACAACACTGTTTGCACGTCAAGAGTTAGCGATTACCAAAAGATATAAAATATACAGACTGACGAATTTCCCTTGTCAACGCGACGACACCAAGTCTAATGAATTTCACAGAATAAAATCCCTCGCGTGAATTTTCATTAAAACTCTCGCACTTGCACAGTGTAATAAGCAAAAACTCATGTTGGTCATGGAAATATATGTATCCACCTTTGGGATACCGTTGCGTTGTGCTGCTGTACCTCTCTCGTCTTTCGTCTCGTATTTCTACCCGGAGAAAATGCGCCGCGTGTATATAAACTATAGGGCTCGCATACTCAGCTGTGTGTTGTTCATTCGATGGCATATATGCAATGTATGTGTGCAGCCATGTGACTCCCGTTTTTTTTTCTTATTCTTTTTTTTCTCTTTTTTTTTTTTTTTTTTTTTTTTTTTTTTTTTCATTGTCTGCACCGTTGTTGCCACTACGTCTTAGAGACGTCGTCCAGTGCTTGAGTATCAATTTTCATCTGCAATATACATTATACCCCTCCGTATATTGTGTATATGTTTACCGCTGCTTTGGTATGCGACGTATTATAGATACAATCACCTAGAGGTTTGACGGTATTTGTGTGCTGATTCGAGAGTTCACTCTGAATGATGTTGAGTGTACGGCGAATGAGACATCGGACGAGGACAGACGGGTTTAGAGAGGCTACGTTGAGAGAGAGAGAGAGAAGGAGAGCAGCACTTCCGGCGCTTCGCACCGGAGCTAAACATTAATTCTGTCGGTGACAACGGCGCCAGTGACGTCGCTCGTTCCTTGTTGATATATAGGGGACTGGTCCTCGACTAACGATTCCAACTACTGGTATGGCGCAACCTATTCTAAACCATCAGAGAGAGGTAACACCACTCACGGAATTGTACATTTAGATCGTGAAAAATATCTGAATGCACCAGTAATGAAATGACACCAATTATTTTTCTTGGCTCTCAGACAATGACTAATTTCACATTTCATTGAATAAAAACGACAGGAAATTTATTATTCACTTTAGAAGGACATATAATGGGTTTACTATTAATTCATTAATTGTCCAGGTGAATTATAAAGGTGCAAGCACGTTACTTTTGTAATTTTTTCACACACGTACGGCTATGTATATTATGTTTTTTTTTTCTCTTCGTGAAAGAGGGCGACCATTCCACGTTTTTCACTTAAATATACTTGTGCTCTTACCCCGTCTCCAATTATGTAAATTTAGGATTACATAATTAAACAGTTAGAAAGAGTGAGATCATAAGAGCTTGCAATATCGCGGAAAGTAGTCGTGAACATTGAAATTACTCGCAAAATTTTATGTTGTGTGGTATGCACTACATATAAAGCCAAATATTTTATGTTTATATTACCAACGTCACTACATATATTGTACGCGCAATAAGGCGTTAAAATTATTAAGAGAAAGGATAAGTTGAATTTAAGATGAGGATATATAAACAAAAGTGACGTGTGTGATCGAAGATAAATAGCTTGGCGAAATGAAGAATAAAGCTTCACTTTAGAGTTCACCTTGACAAGACCAAGAAACTTAAAAAATGATCATCCACCCGCTACTACTACGTCAGACCACCTGGACGGAAGAGAAGTGAGTTGAGAAAGAGTGTCAGGAGTGAGCGCGTTCCTGGCTGCGTTGTATTACGGTCGTCACGACTGCAGTCTCTGAGAAAATATCTCACGATGCTCGTAAAAAACAAAAAAAAAAAAATGAAAATAAATAAATAGTAGATAAAAATAGGAAAAATAAAATAAATTGAATTCGTAGACAGAAAAATTGTTTTCCACTACTACAACGTTCGTTGAGTGCCATATGCCCTCTTCATATATTTATATACATATATCCATGTAAAGATAAGATCCTGAGAAGAGAAATAACAGCAATTCGCTGTCTCCAAAGATATATTCCACATTATTTTATAATATTTATATATACACTACTTATTTTTTTTTTATTCAACCAAATTGCTTTTAAACTATATAATATATAATATGATAAAAATTTATGAATATTGTACCTACAAGTATTTAATATGTACATGCTGTCAGCCCTTTTATATAATATAAAAATGTACTTTTATTCATTATGAACCAAAAATAACGCAAGGGTATTTATACAAAAACCCAACATACATCCTACACATATTTCTTTTTTTTTTATTTTTTATTTTTTTTGCCGGTAAAAGCACGACTGTCAACATGGGTTGACGTGGACTCTGGACGTGTGTGCTTGCGTGTATATGGGTGGATTGGACATTTAATATTTCACATTCGAGCAATATGGGAGAATCAGATGAGTGAAAGCGAGATGAGGGTGTATTTGTTTGAAGCAAGATAATGCAAACACAGCGTGGTATATATATGCTTGAATGTATATGAAGTTTATATGGCGAACAATGAGAAATCTTGTCCCCATGGAAAGCGAAAATGACGAGCCATGCATGGATATATACATATACTTATACATGTAGCGCTTAATAAAAGATGGAATATGAATTTCAATCAAACACACTCTGACTGTATATGTAATCGCTGCCATAAAATCGTATACCTTTTTTTTTATTTATTTTATTTTTTTTTTGGCGCAATATCCCCTTATGAAACCGTGTACGGCTTTGAAAAAAAAAAATAAAATACAAGGTGGGACATTTTACACTGCATATATGTATATTATACACATGCAGTATATATTGAATCACTTTGAAATGATTAAACCTTTGCATTTTCTCAATGATGTAGGATGGTTATAATAAATATATATAACTATGTGAATGAATGAAAAGTAAAGAGGGGAAAGGAGTGGATGAGGATTATGGCAGTTATAGTGAGACAGTTACTAATGGAGTACACGGTATTCCGAGGCCATTAATGTGCACAACGATAAATAAAAGAGCGTTACTTTTAAACGTTGACTGGTGTGATGTGCCGCTTCTTTTAACGTATTTTTAGAGGGACTAAAGGAGCATGTAAAAGTACAAGAAGTGAGACAGAATGTAAAATGAAGAAAAAGGAAATAAAAACAGAGAGGAAGAAAATATGTACTTATACATATATACATTTAGTATATATGAAACAAATACAGTTGAATACGTTTGCGTGGTGAAATCTCGCACGGTTCTCTGATTTATCGACTCGCGGTCCGAAACCAAACCCAAACGTACAACCTATCGGTTGGCTTGTGTATAAGTTCGACAGTGTTATGTGCACTGTGTCTGTATATAAATGTATATATACGTATATGTAAACGCACGCGGTTGTACTATCGCGACGATCGATAATTCGGGCATCGAAACATTCGAAATGTCAGCGCTTGATTAAGGACGTGCCTGCGTTTCGCGCGCGCGTCCGGCCTTCGATCGTGTGGGACGTATGTAGCATAAAAACGACTGTACTAACCATCAGCATATATATGTATATATGTATATGTATATGTATGGAGGGTCGAGTAAATATGAAAGGGGAAGAAAAAAATTTATATATAAAAATAACAAAGAAAAAAAAAATACATATAAATAAATAAATGAATAAAATAACGAGCGAGTTGGTCAGACATGAAAATCAAAGTTGGGAGAATGGTGTGGTGTATTATATATATAGGTGTGTATACCACGGTCAGTCGATTGAGAATCGGCAAACTCTATCAAATATTTTGGGAAAATTCAATTTCATTGCTTATATAAATGGGGGATGGATTTCATTCGATATTGCGCTGTGTCCTTTGAGCAAAAAAAAACGCAAAGAGGGAGGAAGAATAGGATGTAGAAGATGAGAATATAGATATATATTTGAATCAGAGGAGTGTATGAGAATAGGTTCGAACATATATATGGAAGAAAGACAAGAGCGGAGATCAAGCACCCAGTATTACGTCCAATAAAATCACTTTTAGCCATGAGTTAGGTACTCTCTCGTCTCTATAAGAATAAAGTGCAGTATATCCTGACTTGTAGACTGAAGAGGAGAAGGTAAGAAGTCAAGCGAAAGAAAAAATAAATAGAGAATGAGATTGTGGCTACTACTATTGGGAAAGAGCTAAACTTGTATATACTATCTTTATTCAGAATATTTTCTATTGACATATCGTTGTTTATTACAAATTCAAAGAACCGTCGCTTTTGTAGATTTTTATTTTATTGAACAAACTTTGCATTTTACCAATAGAATATTTACTGATGCTATTGCAAAGTCTAGAATAAACCAATAATACAATGAACTGATGTGTAAAATATATTGATCAATTGTATTGCTATAAAAATTTATTTATGATTAAATTTTGCATTGAAGTAATGGAAAAATTCTATTGTAATTTATTGTCGTATGAGGTTGTCAGTTACGACGTTGATATGCAATGAGATGACTTTAATTATTTAATCATCATTAGTCAACGTCTCTAGACGGGCTCTTGTTCGCTCAAGACTATACTAAATATGTGTTTGCTCTAGTTATATTGTGAGCATAATGAATATTGGGTGGTTGTATAACACGACAATATTTCGTTTATAAAAAGTAATATTCTTACTATCCATCTTTGTATTATTTTTCTAAATATATAAACTCGATTCTACTTCAGTGAAAATATAGAAAATAATAAAAAGAAAAAACACATGTTTCGTTTACTCGGGGAATTCATTTATTAAATTTATATTTGTTCTTTGAGTTCCTCAATCTCAGTCAGTGTGAACATGACTTTGCTTCTTGACAAATCTTCATTTTTTTTTATTATCCAGCTTGACAATTTCTAGAATATGTAGCTCATTATTTCTCATCTCATTTTCAAACGCGAAACGAGAACGTGTAGCGTTGAAATGTCTAGCATAGCATGTGGTGTAGGAAAAAGTGTATATACTCTACTACTAGATGTTGTCTCGTCAATAAAAATATACGTTCCAAGAGAGATGAGAAAAGTGCTAGCAAAGCAGTGGATTTTAAAGATAGAAAGAGGAAAAGAGAAAGCAGAATAAATGGAAGAGAGTAGAAAATTCCGAGGTATATAGGAGAAAGAACGGGAAAAAAGTGTGTACAGAGGAATGGAAGTCACTCTGTGAATTCAGTTGTGAAGCCCAGATGTCAGCTGCTTGTAGAAAATACAATTACGCTTCTATAGTTTTTTGCTTAGTTCTTTTCTCATATATGAATATATATTCGTTGAAAGTATAAGTCTTTCTTTTTTTGTGATGAAATTGAACGTCTGGAAAGTTCATTAACAAGTTAAATTGATGATTGTAGTGATAGATGAAATGCTCACATTCATATCGCGATGACTAATGATTCAACAATTTCAAACGTTCATTTTTTTCTATCCTCCCATTTTGCTTATGTCACACAATTGATAACTTATTATCACTGAAAAATATAGAAATCGTGAAGCGCCACATGCCCGATGTTCAATATATAAAGCCGT
This sequence comes from Microctonus aethiopoides, assembly GCA_030347275.1. NCBI lineage: Eukaryota > Metazoa > Arthropoda > Insecta > Hymenoptera > Braconidae > Microctonus > Microctonus aethiopoides. The sequence continues at coordinate 3,241,361 of JAQQBS010000004.1, forward strand.
AGTATTATGAAAAGATATTTTTAAAAGTGTATTTCAAAATATTGATAGTAAATTCATCTTTATCGCTTCGTTGAAAGCATTTTTGAGTAATTTTACAGCAATTCATTTTTCTTCACTGCTAAACCGAAGACTGAATTAAATCCACAGTGATAAATTATATTCAAAAGAATTATTTCCATATTTATCTGCAAAATATTTGATTTATTTTTCTTTTATTTTTCATCGTCTTCTCAGAAATTCTTTCAAAGTGCTTTGGTTGGATATATATTACTGATGATGAGAGCTCGCGTTTAATTAGAATTGTAGCAAGATCAAACTTGGTAGCATAATTAGCAGGAAACTATCTTGGTAAGATGGTGAAACAGTATATAAATATATATGTATATATAGACGTATATTTATAGCGTAACCACGATTGATCCCACCGGTATCACCAGACGAGCAAGTACGCATTTCACAAAGACCCTATCCAACCAACTTCTCCCTCTTGCTTCCTTATAGTAAACATAGTAAAATGTATGTCTATATACATATTACACTTTCACAGTGACTAGATCGCACCAAATCTCTTGAGATCATGCGCTACAGCAATATTGTTTGTCGTGTTTGAAATAACACAACGAAGTTTACTTGAGTTTGACACGTCAAGGCGCTTTGATTTCATATCTTGAATAACACGCTTGGCATTCAACTGTAACTGACTTCTGTGAAAAGTGATTTGCCGCGTTGAATAAAATTTAGTTTGAGTGTGCGATTTTGAGAAAGAAAAAAAAATATAATGGAAGTGAATTATTTCAATTGTAAGCAGAACTATTTACTTATACAAATCATATGTACTATAAAAAATAAAAGCTTAAGGAAAATAGAGAAGAGGGTAGCGAGATTTTTAAGGTATCTCTCTGTTTATTTTTTCACTTCACCGCAGATAGGGCAATTTCATGAGAAATCGATGGCACTTGTGCCATCTAAAAGCTAATAGTTCACATTGAAAATCTCTTTGGAGATATGTGTATATACATAAAGCTGAATAAAACAATGAGATAGCTACAATCGATTGAATAAAATAAAAGTATTTTGATAAGAAGTACGAATTTAAGGGGAGAAGAAACAATTGATTCCGTCTAAATCGCAAAATCAACAGGGGAATGATTGTGAAAAAAGTTTTGTAAGGAAAAACATAAAATAAGAGACTTGAATCGTATTCTGCAATGACTGTGTGATACTTGACATTTTCCAACTTGCCTCTTAACCAACCCCAATGTTTAATAGTACCGAATAGTGTATATGTGTATATACATACAGGAGGAAAGAGCGAAGCTCTTGGGCTTCATCCAAACACACTACGAAGTTCGACGGCTGTTTCACAGACTTTCATGGAATGTGACTCGAGTGCCTTGCGCACCATCGTTGGATTCTCTCTGTCACCACTTGAAATTCTCTATCTTTTTCTCTTCTATATTTTTTATCTGTGTTTTATTCTCCTGTTTTGGTTCACTTGAAAAACGGAAGAAAAAAAAATAAATAAATATATTATATAAACTCACAGACAAAATGTCAAAAAGAACGCGACAGAGGTTATTTCTTCTGTTCTCGAGTGGGAAGCGAATGTGCGCGTGGGCCACTACCGAATCGTCATTTATTATCTTTCGCCACGAACTTTTGACTTGGGGAAAGAAATGAAAACATAAGGAATCATATCTTTTCTTGGTTATACTGCAGTAGTGAGAGATACAATGTTGTAGAAAAAATTTCTATTGAAAAAACTCCATGGACAAACAAGCAGAATGATAATAACCACAGAGACCCTGAGAGATATATTTTCTTTTGCTTTTTGTCGGGTAAATATATAAATGTTTATAAAATATACGTATGGAGAAGAGCCACTTGGATTAAGTAAAGATCGAAACACTAGGAATACGATGAAACTATACTGTGCACATATAAATATGTGTGGTCTATTTTGTCTCACCCTGTATATGAGAGTATATCAATAACGTTAGTGAAAACGACAAAATACATATCGCTAGACGCAATCTTCACCAATGCAGAGAGTGTCCCTCCGCGCGTACGACCACCCACCTTCACCCCCAATGGTCCCTTTTTGTCTCTGATCCCTGGAGTCACATTGTCTAGATTATACCAAGGGTACTAGCAGAATGTATAGTAGTAGAAGCTGGTGTATTCTACAGTCTCGACCAACATCCAAGAACCACCATGGAGCGTCGAGACATTGTAATTATGTATTCTCGTTGCTCACATCTGGAACTCCGTTGTCAGAATGTAGGGGGAATGAGAATTATATAGAGCATGCTATTCTCCCGAGGGATTGGTTCAAGCTTTACTTACAACGGTCACCCTTGTTGGACTATCTATTATATTTTCACTCTAGCAAGAAATTAAATTTTAAATTATATATGTATATATAATACATATATTTTATATATATATATATATATATGCGAAAAAAAATCTTGAGTTATTTTGTAAAATCAATTTTACATTTATATATTCTCCTATGACGAAAGAGTTTCATGTGGGATTTTATCTTGAGTGAAGAGTACTTGCGATTTATAAGGGGAGCTGAGTCTCAGTCTTCCCTTCTTTTTTCCTATACACGTACAAGGCAAATATATCCTCGCTATAGATGTACAAAGAAGGTTTGGTTGAATTGAAAAAAAAAAAAAAAAAAAACGTAGTTTTATGTATGTTGGAGATAACACGCATGTGACTATGTACGTATACAGTAAAAAACTAGAGGGAGATTCACCCTCTCGATGAGAGCACGCGGTTGAAGCTTTTCCAAAGAGCTAAGGGTGGGGTGCCTTGACACAAGTCGATCGATTCACCAGGCAGGAAACAAGTATCTCGTAGTAAAACGGGGCTTATCCCGCAAAATTCTAATATTTATTCATATACCCGTGACGGTGGTGGCGATCGGCCAAGCGGAAAAGCGTTCTTTAAAAATCCCTTGGGTATACGAAAAGTGGATTGGTATAGATCACCTTTTTTTTTTATTTTTTCCTTGGTAAGCTATACGTATCGAAAATATTTTCAAACATTTGTAATATACATGATATGTATCTAGTGAACGAATAAGAGGTAAATGTTTGTATTGTCTCAGAGATCAATGTCGTGTAAATAAAAATTGACTGAAATGGACACGATGAAGTTAAAATAAAAATATATAAAGTGGGATATAAAAGAACAGAAGATAATGAATGATAAAAAAAAAAAAAAAGTACATGGAAAAGGTGCTCGAATTTGGTGGAAAAAACCACGAGAGAAAAAAATTTAGTGACATGATGCGCCTGCTAAGTGGTCCCAACTTGAATCTATCTGTGAATTTCTTCCTGAGTCAGCAAACTCTACTTCACTACTCCCCTTTTCTTTGCAGCTCGCTATAACCCAGTAATAAACTTCCGTGTCACCCATTCCAATCTGTCGTCTGGTCTAGTGTACATCCTGGCCTGACGATGTCTCTAATATATTACATATGTACATATATATATATATATATATATATATATATATATATTTTACTCGCCGATGACAACGTCAAAAGTTCAGATATGCTGCACAAAATTGACTTGTCGTTGAAGCTTATAGCTGTCAATCATCATAGGTCGTTTGTATAAAATTCTTATATAAAGCTTCAGAAAATTTTTTGACACGATCGAAAACATAATTCAACTTGCAACACAAAAGTTGCAAAATTTTTCCAGAGAAAATCATGTTTTTAATGTATATAAACGTCATTGTTATTTAGTTACTGACAAAAAATAAAACTGGACACCCGGATGAGAAAGCGTCGTTGTGTGCCTTGACGTCCAACGAATTTATCAACGAGGGAAAATAATAGCTAAAAAAAAAAAAAGCTGAGGGATAAATAAAGAGGGTGAAACAAAGAATGGATGAGAGTTTATGGGATAAATGAAGAGAAAGGCGTTGTCGTATGTGTCTGCGTGTCCAAAAAGGTGTCAATGAAGAAGATCTCAACGGAAATAACAGAATGACGGAAGTCAGTCTACGTAACAGAACATTGACCACTGCCATTGGATGGGTGCCTTAATATCTATCAGGAATGAAATAACACATTGGTTGAGTAGCCACACTCAGAATCATCCCTATTTTCTTTGCCTCTTGTCCTCACTTGACACAGAACAATCATCAATGTCTCACTCCCCCAACCGATTCCAATGGCTAGATATAGAGCTTTATACTTTCACTGGCGTACACTATTATCGTTTCCCATTTCTGTCGCCAAGTATCGTGTTTGTCCGATGGCTACTATCAACAATGTTATATCTATAAATGGATACCCCTTCATTAATTGAAAGTCTGCGTTGGAAAGAAATTGATTACTCGTTGAGTGACGACGTCGCGATTTATTCTCTTTTGAGATCGAGTTTAATTGCATTGTTTATTTCCATTTATCCCTTGTCCTGTGTCCTTCTCGTTCGTTTATCGGCATTGTTTTCTACTGCATATATATATACGTATATAAACGGTTTGTAGCGCAATGTTGAAAGATTTACGCTGAAATTGCGCGCTTGCGACAACAACAGTTGATGTGTTTTTGTCCAAACAATTGGTACTAAATCCGTTGGCATACACGAAAGGATTCAGGGGTCTTTTCGCTGACAATTGTTAACTTCAACATTCATATTGTATTTACATTGACAAGGATAGTTAGTACGTGCTCTAAATTATTCCATGTACGTAAACCATCAAAAAAAAAAAAAAAAAAAAATTACAGGACTACTTTTGCTATTTTATAAGTTATGGGTTGAAAACTTTAAAATTTTCATAAGTACAGTTTGATTATTTTTTCTCTTCGTGTACATCGTGTTGTATTCATAAATTGTGTACGCTAACGAGAGAGTGAGGAAAAAAAAAAAAGTTTATCGAGTGCAAGTTGAAATAAATTCAAGTAACAAAGTCGACCAAAGTCGAGTATAGCAAGGGTTGTACGAACATGGGGCAATTATCGTAAGTGGCGTAAATCCAAGGAGCTTAAGGACGCTTGGGCGTGAATAAATCGTCTGTGTAACTATTAAGTTTGCCAGTAGTATGGGTATGAGACCAAGAGTAGGGCACTGGTAGGAGTCAGAAGGGGTTATATATATATCAGACGTAGTTAGAGGACGCAAAAGTATCGTTCGATATACGTGTGAGGGAGGAAAGTAAAGGGAGTTTTGGAAAGGTCGAGAGCTGCAAAGTATTATTACCAGCGAATTCCTCTTTTCGTTTCTCACTCGCTTCGGCCTAGTTTCTTAACAGTAGCGTTTTTTGTATTGGCTTTACTCTCTTTCTCATTTTTCGATTTTACTCCATCACATTGTTTTCTTTTATTTGTCAAACTAGTCAACGCGAGAGAATGCGGCCGTGCTTGCTGATGCTCGTTTCTGTGCCAGCAATTCTCGTCGAATAAATATATAGACATTCCCAATTTGAGAGTGGCCTCTACAACCTCTTGCACAATACTTCAATTAAAAACACAATTTTATTGTTGCTCAAAACCATTATTGCAAATTTAAAAAATAAAAAAATATATTGATGATCGAAAAAAAAAAAAAAAAAAAAATAGATTGCCATATGTGTTGAATAGTCGATAAATTTTATGTTGGACCCATACATTTCTGTACCGATTTCCAAATGCTCTTGGCTCACATTACTCTTTCTGTTTAATATATATATACACTTCTCAATTGTCGCGGCCATTATCCGATCCTTCTTCTCTTATCTGCGCAAAATACTTTACCGCATTTAACATTGAATGCAGTTAACACGCTCGAAAAAGTAGAGTCCAATGCAATCTATTAAATAGATAACATTATAGTCGGTGGAACATCAATATATCTTTTTCATGGATTCTTCCATTATCATCATTATATACGGTATACGAACTCAATGAGTCTTACACCGCAGATAAATATAACTCAGAGAAAAAAATAAAATATGAACGTGTGAGAAAAAAATATGGACCAAAGTGGTGCGGTGCGCCAAAGAACGGCGCACACTTATATGAGGGAATTTCTGCGAGAGGCCAACTAAAGCGCCTGTTTCACTGTTGAGAAAGGCAAGAAATGGCAGTAAAAGAAGTAGATGTGTGTAGAAGTGGAAGATGGTATAGTGAGCTGGCGAGTGAGGAAAAAAAATAAAAATAAGAAGTAAAGAGAGCGACATGAGGAGAGCGGGTAGAACTGTACGATGATGTTGAAGAAAAAGATGGCAAGATGAAGAGAAAGAGTATAAGCAGGAAGCAGAGTAAGAGGTTGAGACGTGTTGGGATACCAACTCTTATTCTAGCTTATTCCAGAGTTATTTTTCACTTGGCGTTGAAAAATTGCTGCCACTCCAAAAATCGGAAATCGATTACGCCCACTGTCGAGCTCTAACGCGAGATAACTTGGTCTTGGGTATAGATGCTGATGTGTGTGCGAGTGACGAGCGTGTGTCCCATTGACGAAGACAGCGAGAGATAGTGAAGAGGAGTGTGAGGAACACTGGAGTTTTGAGGAAGAATCAGGTGGTGCACGATAAAAAGATCGATTCGTCTGTCGTCCATACTTACTCGACTTTCGTCTTTGCTCCTATCGCTAAAAAATTTTCCTCCTGTTTCTTCCGCTTTGTAAATCACTCCAAACCTATTAACGATCTGATCTTAACTACTCCATATATCAATATACATATTGAGTGAAGTAAAATAAAAATTTATGAACGTGAAAAATCATTAGCAAACTCATAAAATACCTCCACTAAATTCGACAATTAATGTTGAACTTTTTTAATTACTACAAAAATTTTAATTTTACTTTGTTACAGTCACTTCTACCTAAAATATAACCTCTATGTATTCGTCTATAATATTATGTATCAAAAGAGTATGTATTGAACTTATATATGTACATTCATACATTTATATATGAAAAACGGATGAGAACGATAAATACATAGAGAATTTAGTTGGTGCACGTATCTAACCACTAGCGTAAATTTAAACGATCCTCAAGAACATCACAGAGTATATGTATGTATAGTAGATAGGTAGTAACACGCGAGAATCCAATTAGTAACGTTTTGTCGGTCATATAAATAAGAGTAGATAGCTGAAAATGGGAAGATTGGCGAGAAATGAAAAGCAATAATATTATAATCATGCGACCAATTTATTTATGCATATAATTGTAACTTTTTATTTTTCTAGTGTCGTTTAATCTCAGCATATTTTTTATCATCATTTGATTTAAATTATAATAACCAAAGTGTGTATATACTCGTTTTACTTTTTACTTTATCAAATACGTTGTTAAATAATTATTTACTCAAGCTTTAAAAATATATAAAAAAATATGCAAAATAAATACGATGACGAGAGACGTAATTTAATTTTAAAAATATAATTTATCACAACTATATTTGTAAACGAATATATTATTCATGATCTTGTCATGAGGTCTGCAAATAATTATCGCTGTATACAGAAATATGTCACTAATATTATGGAATAACAAATGATGTATGTCACAGTATCATTCGTCGAGTTTCATTCAATGCTTTTTGGCGCACGTTATTTGAACCTTCTACAGCAGCCTGAGTGTGCAATGCGCTTCTTCTATTATACTTGTATTTCAAGAGGAACCATGAGTATATATACACATATATAGATAGACATATTGTACTGAGTGTCTCGCTATTTCAACGTGAAGAGATAGATGGTAAAGGATGCGAAGATGGAGAAACGAATGAAATTCAAAGCGAGCGAGTGAACAGCGGAAACGTATAGTCGCTATGTGGATTGGGCGCGCAGCGAGGTGTACAATAATCGCGAAGGAATATAGGGAGAAAGCTTTCACCCTCTTCTCCTCCGCGCTTTCCTTTTCTCTATCTCTCTGACGATCCCTTTATCTCGACTCTTACTTCCTCTTAATGCTTTCTCCTACATCTACATTCTAGCTATCTCTGTTTAGTTCAGTTGAGTGTCTTTCTCTCACTATTTCCTTCGTCTGTCACGTGATTTGATCTTGGTGAACACACTGAACACTTGAGCGACTCTCGTTCGTTAATGCCTTTACTCTTCTCATTCTACATTCATTTTATCTATATATTTTCTCCTTTTTTATTCTTTCTAATTTCTATAATATTTCACTCGAACATTTTTATTCTCTCACTCACGGTTCTGCTTAATTTTCATGTCGCTCGTAATTATAATGAAGAAATTATTCCATTATATACATTCGGTAGAATTTTTTTCTTAACGGTACAGTTATTATCTTAAATTTAATAATAATATTATTATTATTATTATAGTTATAAATCATAAATTTTTTTCTCATTTGACATACCTCTGTCTCTTGCGGCGACGATGCAATCGCTGATGCAGAACCAAGCAAGGATGAATCCGCCAAGCAGGCCTCTCCGCCGACCCTTGCCGCACTCCATGGTGAGGCACCTAACTTCGACTACGCCTGAAATAATACAACGAAAAAAAAAAAAATTTAATAAATAAAAAATTGTTCAATCAACGCGTGGCGAAAGTTTTTCGATTTTAATGTCTTGTCTTAAATTAATGTAGTAATATATATTTCTGAATATGAAAGTATCGTTCTCACAATATATATTATATACACAAACATAAATACCCAGGTATATATTTGTCTTTATATATATTTACATGAAAGTGTGCATGTACATATATGCCTGCATCACAGTAATTATCGCGGAAGTACAGCGGCGGCAAACAAACTCTGAGAGGGACAATGATAATTGAATGTTAACTCTCATGATGCAAACCACAGGTATATACACTCACTCTAGGTTAATCGTATATATATACACGTTCAAGTATGGATATAGGTATTGCTCGCACGTCTCTATAGTAACTATGCGCGTTCGCCGATGCTCAACGCATTACGCATAATTAATCTGGCGATAGCTATCGGAGGCCGCCAGGGACAGTCGATGCGATGCGTTCACTATTTCAATGTATATAAATACTTTTATATTAGATTTATATGTATATAAATGTATTTTTTCTCTCTCTCTCTCTATAGCTCTCTATATATTATTCCTTATGTATGATGACGCTATATGTACCGATGAGAAATGAAAAATCGTGCGAATGGGAATACGACCTCGAGATGTATAAATTTTTCTATCGTCAATTCACCTCTCACTTCCTTCTGTGGAGGAGGACACTGCTGATTCATATCTTACACAGGTAAATATAGATATATATGTAGATATTTGTACGTATATAGTGCATAAATATATACAAATATATAAGTTTTATATATAAATAGTGGAAAAGACAAACGTTCCGACTCGACGCGCGCTTTTATAAGATTTAAAAAGTTGATTTTACAAGAAAATAAGGGATGTATGTATATTTTATTATGTATGGTAAAGTATATAAATGTAAAATTGTTAGTATAATATTTATGTAATGAGTCACCGGATCTACCACTGAAACTTAGGTATGGTATTACTGTTTGTGATTCTTGTATATTATACGTTCAAAGTATAACAATTTTGTTACTTTTTACTTTGAGTAGAACTAATTTAGTGGTGAGTAATACTGCACATAGTGAAATAGTTGTTAACGACTTTATGTATTATCAGTAAAGAGAAATCAGTTATAACAAAAATGTCTGTGTTTTTCGTATGAAATAAAATAATAGAAAGAAATAACCAATTTGTCATAATGTGAAAGTCGATGAATAATGATGGGTTATATTTATTTAAATGACACATACGTAATTAATTTATATATATTTTTAATCACATGGCGATTGGAAATATTAAATAATACATTATATATTTGGATATTTTGATAAATATTTTTGAATTATTAATCCATCTAAAATAACAATAATTTGTATTTTTGATAAAATATAATTCTATTTATTGATTGTGAATCATTGAAAATGAGATAGGAAATTATTGAAATTGTCGAGTATTAAACACGATTACTCTCTCGCTAATGATGACGATGATAATAATGATAATTAATATTATATATCAAAGCTTTTTGTACATAAATATACAGCATCCGATAGGCAATGGGATAATTATGCACATGTTGAATTAAAAAATACATCTATATACATTGGTGAATAGGAGGATTAACATTGGAGATGAGACCAATTTGAAATGAATAATTGCACAATTATAGTGATATATACTAGGACTTAATTTTGTTGAACAAAAGACCCTCCACAAATTAACAGAAAACAGGGAATAAATTTCTACACAACATTTGTGTAAGTCATACATATAAATTTTTAAATGTAGATAAACACATTTTTATGAACAAATATGTGTCATCTATATCAAATTGTGACATAGTCATTTTTACTGTTTTACGTTAACTTCTTGCTATCCGTTAAAGCATATAAATATTTCCATCCACCTCGTGGAATATAAAAATGCATTTAAATGTCAGATTAAAGCTGTCAGCCAATTTGTCTGTCAGTTTGAATTCAAGTAAAAACTCTTCAATAACTTTGTAAACGCACCCCACAGATAATTATTATCATGTTGTCATTGTTAACTTACAAACATTTTATTCATATATTTTATTTTATTTTATTTTTTTATTTTTCTGTCTTGTCAAGTACTCCAGCAATAAATATAGCGTTGCGTGACAAGAACAAACCACGTCCACTATATGTTTGTGCCAATGGTTAATATATACGATGTATATTCACACGGTTATGTTACACTGTCACAGTTTCGCGGCTTCATCACTTGAATGTTGTGCTTGCCTTGTCGAGGGTCACGCGAGCATCTCTTGTAACAATGTCGTGCATGCGTGTTCGGTTAGTCAATTCTCATTCGCATTCAATTGTGAATAAAGAATCCAATCATAATTATCTCCGCGGTTTTTAAGCATTTATTCAATTGAATTACGAATCATTTTGTAAATTATTATTGTGAGAAACAACTTTCAAGTCAATACTTTAAGAAACATATTGTGACTATGTATACATATTAACTTATCAGACGTTTCTCTCAATACACTGCTGTATGTTGTATGAGAAACGCGTAATGGAGTTTGTGAAATTGGTTTTTGTATATGAATCAACAACTTCGAGCGATTGAAGACGATATGGATGGAAGAAAACGAAGCGCTCATCTCCACTCAGCCAGGAACTACCTACTTCCTTCACTATTGAGAACCAAACTCTTCGTCTCGCACCTTACAACACCTTTAATATATATATATATGTATGTGTATATGTTCTATGTTCGCTGTCTCACGTTAACTTTCGAGGAGGTTGAGCAAAAGTTTACACGACACGAACTGCAGGTGTTATTTGCTCAAGCAAGTTAGATAGAACTCGTCGAAGCTCCTCACTGTGCGGGTGCATTAAACCCCTTCTCACTCTCACTCTTTCATCCCCTTTCATCGGGGTCTTCTTCCTCTTGGATCGTTCATATATAATATACGTTGGACGGTAGGATTGGTGTTTAGTATATTGCAGCAAATCCTGCTTTAACTTATACACGCGATCGGAAGATTTTAACGACTTATAGAATATATTTAGTTTCAGATTATATATCAAGTTAATTTTACATTTAAGTTAGAAAATTGAAAATTTACTACACCACATAATTATAACTATATTAAATATCAGTTCATTAACATATATACGGTATAAATATTACCTAATTATATGCATATATTATGCCAACACTATCATTATATTTCATTGATATTACATTGGCAATAATATTGGTGGTTAATTCTATTTCGCCACAAAATAAAACGTCGCGCGCTCGCGTCTCTGGTCAATGATATTTATACAAGTTAAGATTTTCTGAGAAAGTGTGACTGGGCATTGCTTACACGCATACCTAAACCATTAATTACGACTCATTAGGAAAGCAACCGCCATCTGTCCCGGACGGACCGTGAATCACTCTTAATCATTGCATCTAGAGCCCAAGCACAGTAGCTGTCTTACCCGCGTGTCTTTTTCTCTCTTTCTCTTTCACTTCCCCTCACTCCCTACGTCTTTTTGCACTTATAGCTCGTTCTTACGTTTGCTCATCGCACTCGTGAGAGACACGATGGAAAAGATGGCGCAGAGACGACTCACGCAATGAGCACGCGAATACCTGCGCGTTTATATATACTCCCTTTCCACTCCTAACGCATCGCTATATGTATATATATGAATATTTACTGAATACATTTACCATCTGAGATATATTTATGTGTGTATTTGTGAGTGTACATACCACTTTTCACAACGTGTTCAAGCGCGCATATATATTAAACAATTTCAATTCCCCGCATTTAAATACTCAAATAGCGTTTCCCATTATCGGTGCGATATTCATCGATGAATTTTTATACTCTTGCTCTTCATTCATCATTGAACGCGTGCGTGTTCGATGTAAAATAATCGCCAATATGTTATAGTATGAGAGAAAGAATAACAGTAATATAGAGAATCCGATATATATGGAGAGAAAAGTATAAAGAAAGTTTATGTCATACACCATTAGTGAATAGATTTGTATATATACATAATTTACACTGTCACCCTCCTTTTGTGGGTCATATTCATCCGTGGGAATCAAACTCGTTATCAAGTAAATATACATAGCGTTGAAAATATAACATAAAAAAATAAATAAATAAATAAATAAAATAGTTATCCATCCTGTACATGCGCTTCAATGCACTCAATGCAATTTGTTAGAGACAGCTTGAGAAATTCACGACAAATTAGTTTTACTCATTTCATTTAGTAAAAGACAGCTTATACATACATATATGTCGAAACAAGTTGCTTTAGAAATTACATGTATATATGGACATGTATGTATATATCGAAGTAAACATGTCGTTGTAAATACATATTACGCAAGTTGGTTGTTTGACTTATTTGCTAGTATTATACATGAATATACAGTAAACGAACTTGGAGGCGTGTGGTTCCGGGAAAATTTCGTCGCCCATTTGGATATAGTCTCAGCATATAAATACATATATACATTTATATTGTTGTATATAGTTAATGTCTAACGGTCACGCATCAATTTTATGTTTCCCGTTTGAAGGTTACCATGGCAGTCATTCGTTAACCAATATTATACCTCTCCATATATAAACCTAGTATAATATATATTAGAGTGAAGAGACTGAGGTAAGAGTCATGATGAGAATAAAAGGGGAAAAATAGAGTAGAATGAAATAACTGAAAGAGAAAAATTATATATATATTGTTCAAGGGGATGAAAGTTAATCGCTACAATCGCCGCCAAATTTCCCCATCGTTATCGAACCCTCCTTGCATTACAGGAGGCCAATAGTAATCCAATTGAATATAGCTCGACCATCCACTGCTCACAAATAGAATATCTATGTATTTTATACATGTGTATATGTATATATATATTCTGGTAAAAGGGATGATCATCTAAAAGGGGGTGGACTATGTTCTAATGAGGAATCGATTGAGTATATATACTGGAGAAATAGATGAATGTCTGGCAAATTATCTCTACTTTGGCCCTTCAGCAACTCTATATAGGAAATATATATTATTTTTTTCTTATTCATTTCCTTCATTTTTTTTTTCTTTCTTTTTACATTTCCAATCTAATCTTCAATCTACTGTCATATATTACAAAAAAAGATCTTATCAATATCTCGCTTTGAAATATTATTAGCACGAAAATTTTCTAGAAAAAATAAGGAAAGAAAGAAGAAAAAAAAAATCATTTTGCAATGATTGTTTTATTTTTTATGAGAGTTTCACGTGACGTCAGCGCCTCACCCTTATTCACTGTCGATGGTGCTGTGCCACGTACCTTTCTCTACATATGTATATATATATACACGCACATGTATATATATGTACACAGCCGCGGAACAATTCCCGGGTGGTGAGCGCAACGGGGGTCGCTCCGATAGGCAGGATATAGTTGAGAGACTCGTCGCTCGGGTATTGGGGGGAGGTAAATAACGCGAAACGAAGGGGCGAGGGCATGTCAGGCCAGTGATGATTAATATCGTTGTGGCATGCAATCGGATCGAACGCGAACGCGCACACATATATATCTACACATTTATTTATATTACTGCGCTTGAATTCATACATACATAAGCTTCTGTGTATAGTTAAAATATGTGTCTGCACATATGTATATATCTACTACATTTACATGTAGATTGACATGAACACAGGAGCGAATAGATATATTCAGCTGAGCCAAAGAGTTATTTGACGACTCATCCAACTTAGAGAACCTTTGAGCCCATTAAATGTCATTGATGCGATTTTACATTTGACCATTTTGGCTTAACTTAATTGCAGATGTACCTCTCTAATCAATCTTGAGGGTTAAAGGTTTATCCATTTGGCTTATATAATTTAAATCGGTATACATAGTAATAGAAAACAAAGCATTGTGTACAGTGGAGAATAAAATTTTTTTAAAGGGATGAGATTGATCAATAAATCGTGGTTAAATTATATTCATAACCCTTGATTCATTTAATCAGCTTGAAATGAAAGAAAGAAAGAAAAAATTATAACAGTAATGAAATGACAGGGTGGCACAATCGATATAGAAAAATAAATATATTTCATCGTGATGGATAGATGGTCTAGAATTATGAGGATGAGGGAACGGGGTAAACAAGAATATCATTAATACAGACTAGAAGCGGTAGGTAAATGTTGACAATATAAACATACTCCAGGATGAAATGACGAGGATTCACACACACACATATATGCACTTGTTCATTTGAGAGAGAGCATAATGTATGTATAAATTATATCTGAATAAAACAGTGAGACAAATGTGTGCAAATATATATTATGACGGTTTAATTCTTTGATATATTAATTGCACAAATACATAATATGATGACGTATTTTCGGTAAAAAAATTATATCAATATGTGAATAAGTATAAATCTGTATACGCTAAACAGTTAAACGATTTCCAGTTGAAAAAAAAAAAATAAATAAATAAATAAAAAAACAAAAACCGTTAGACTTAATATCATCTGGTTGTGAGATAAAAATATCTATATACATATCCAATATAGCTATGCAAAATAGAATAATGTTGAAAATTCGTTTGTACTGGTACATCGTAAGCGCGCACAAAGTTTGCATTCCCGGGGACGAGTTGGCTGTTCGTTCTACACTGTATTACGTCCTATACAATCGTTCTCTTACCACTGAGAATATGTATGGGTCCAGAAATGGGTACCACTCGACGCTAGGACATGAATAATTTTACATAATGTATACCATATAATATAACGTGTTATATAGGTACCGCCTTAGAGCCTCGAGCAAGGTAGGCGATGGATAAATGTATAGTACGCGCATACCAATAGCTATATTGTGTATATATACATATGAATATATATGTACATTCATATAGAAGAGAGTCCATCATTCGCATCGAACTTGTGTGGCGTCCATCATACACTGTGGGATAATAATCCTGTCCAATGATATATGTAGAGACATATGCAAAGTAGTTGTAACGTTAGGGAGATATCGTATACGTGCTTAATCACTCTTATAGCCTTCTGTCTAACATGACTTTTTATATTGATGAATGACAGTGTATAGGGGGAGTTTGTGACAACTTAAGTTGAACGTTTTATAATGTGAAACAATTGATTATTATGTTTATTGCGAAATAGCATAAGAATAATTGTTGGACATTTTAAATTCCGCCTTCTTCATTTTACATTAATGATGTTATATCTCATTCGTATTTTTTTATTTTTTATTATTGATTTTACGAGTGTTTTCTTATTGGCAATATGGCCAAAAGGTCGTGGCAATATTATTGGTAATATTTTCAGTACTGTCATCGTTAAATAATTATTGACAATATTATTATATAGAATCTATTGTTGTATATATAGGGTTACGGTGTCCATGAGAGTTGAATATATTGTGAGTTTATCTGTGAGAGTGAAGAAGACTTTTGAGAGAACGATTTTTATTACACTATGGGCAATAAAGTTTGCTGAACTGATCATAATTTTTATCTACTTTGTGTTGTAGTATTTAGTATTTTTACATGAAACTTATTTATGAGGTGTAAAATTTACAACGAGTGAGTAGAAATATTTCTTTTATTTTTTTTTTTTATGCTCATCCCGAAATTTTGTATTTTTTATTATTCTTTTTATTTTTTTTTTTTTTTTTTTTTTTTTTTTTTTTTTTTTTTTTTTTTTTTTTAGGAAACGCTGCTAATACTTCATTTTTCATGTCGTATTAACAGCGAAGAATGCTATGTTTATAGTTGTTCATATTGCATACTGGCAATCTGTTATTTTTCACTTCACCTCATTTACAGAACAGCGTGTGCATAGAATGTTCATTTATGCAGACAAAGTTACTTTCATGTTCATAGATGTATACACACTAACAGTATAATTGTACTGTCAATGGATATTTTTATCGTATATACAGTAGTGAATTCAATAGAACAATGCACTCTCAGAGAGGCACATACATAAGCCTATATACGTTTATTAATATATTTCACCAATAATAATGAAGAATAATTGCTTTGAAAATTATATCTAAACCATTGATTCATATACTGTGATATTTGAGAATAATAATTCTAATACTCGGTTAACAAGGAAGCCACAAACTTATCCGCGTTCGCCAGCAGATATATAATAGTATGAAGGGTTTTGAGCTTCTCAAGAGAAGCCTTGATTCCGCTTAATTTGGATAATACCTAGCAAAATGCCACAACAAATAAATGATATCATAGCCAAACTTCATTCTGCATAACAGTCTCCAAACTATGCTTAAAAATTTTCCTGAAAATAATAAAATATGCTCGTACATTTTATTTTTTCACGAGAAAAAAAAAATAAATAAAAGTATCAAGCATTATAGTTGTTGAAGGCAATATTTTAGGTAGTATACGAGGGATAAAAAAAGGTGAAGCAGGACTGCTGTGTGTGCCCATTCTCCTAAAGAAACCGAGAGTTGAAATCCGCTTATCCCCCTGACGCTCAGACGCGCACACAACTAAACTAGAAAGAGAAAAGAAGAGCTATATAGCTTTATATGGATTTTCTAAAGGATTTTTACATTCTCGGGGTGGAGCAGGAGTTCTCAGGTAAACTTTCAGGTACTGATGTTGTATACCATCCCCATATAGTGCTCTCTCGAACGGCAACCCGATTCTTCTTTCAAAAGAAAGTATGTTTTTGTCGATACGCGTGAATCGAATTTCTCCGCTTCGTTCGTCTCGGGGAACAACTCCACCTTCTTTACCACTCTTTTTCATTTGACAAAACTATTCATGACACGTACAAAAATATCAATTTTGTCACAGGCACACTGTGCCAATACTCGTTTATAAAGAAATTGACATCATGTCAACAGTGTTGGTAACATTTATATTATAACTATTGGACATTTCGTTTCGTATGATGGTAGAATTTATTTACATTTAAACATAAAAGAAAATTCAGAAAATAATGTGCGTTTCCTTCCACTAAAATAAAATCTACAATATGCACTCTCAATAATTACATCAATCGATTTACTGGTTATATATATTTGAAGATAAAAGCTAGGGATATGAGGCGACAAACCCCATCAATTTCCAATAGACGTCAAGGAAGCATTGAAGGGTGACAAACGGTTCAACTCTATATAAATGTACATAGAAAAGATAAAGATGAATAGAATACGAGATTATCGTCCTAAAAGTGTTGAGCATGCATGGGGGAAGAATAGAATGTTGACGACAGGAAAGTTGTATACAAATCGTCATGTCTCATATACGAAGATTGAAGAAAGAAGTTATTAAGTGAGAAAAAGAAAAATGTACGATTAATGCAAGAAATATAACAGCGAAAAAAATATAAAAATAACTTGAAGGGAAAGAGAAATAGAGAAAGAAAGAGAATTGGTATAAGATAGCAATAGATAAACTAGAGGGGCATAGGATCAATTCATGAGGGAGCCATTATCGATGTAATCGCTCTATCCGTGCGTGTCACCCTTGTAATGCCCCATCACCCGTTACCTATTTACCCCCTTCGCCTATATGCAGATCCAAACCTATATATAACTCACTGGTGATTTGCCATCACGTAATTGTATATATGTATTTGATATATATGCTTATATACATATGTATATATATAAGCATATATAGTAATAGGCAACTGGAATGTATAGTGCGCGTATTGGATAAAAATGATTGAAGATATAGTAGATCACTGCATGTAAATTCTCATGTCAATGTTCATTTAATATTTATATGGTTCGAGGCGCCGGAGTTATATTTTTTCACTCACCGGATCTAAAGGCGGATAGAGAATTGTAAGATATATATTTAAATATGTGGAGTTAGAGTGAGAAAATGAGAAAATGTCTATGGGAATGAACATCTGGACGCGCTCAAATAGAAACCCATAGTACGCGTGAAATACACTGACGTGGTTTCCTCTCAATTATTTGCATGTGAAAGTTCACTGTCTCTGTAAAGTTGTATGTATATATATGTAGTTATGAAGAGTTGTAATGTTCTATATTATTAGCTATATTTACTATTGATCTCACTATAATAGTATATCTGCTTTTGATATCGTTATAGGTATAGATGTATTTAATAAATATTATTTATATGTGTATAAGGGATGTATTGTGTCTTAGTTTCTGTGACATTATATTTTTTATTTGTTGTTGTTGTTGTTGAAATTTTATTTATTTCACTATTATGTCAACAGTGGAATGGAGTATCAAAGAATATTAATATAAACTATTTATTTTTTTGTGTGTGAAAATTGTCTGTATATAATTCATAATTTTTTCTTTCTCGAGGAGGATTAATTTAGTAAGGTAAAAGCGCTTTTACCATTTTCTATATATTAATATATACGTTGACTCTATGAAAATTTTCATGATTTAAGTTGAAATATAATAACGATGATATAAATATATATGAAAGGAAATAAAGTGAAATTGCGCGCTGATGAGTATATGCATGTGTACATTTTGTTTTTGTTAATGTTATTTGGTTTTACGTGATGGTATATAAACCAACTATAACTGAGAGGAAAAATCTGACTAGTGTTATCTCTGTATCTCTATTTGTTTTTCTATCTCTGTTTTCCTCACTGAAATTCATGAAATAAATGTTCACATTTTTATGCTCCAACAGAATATTCGTAATACTTTTGAAATAAATACATCATTCGTTTTATTTCTATATGTACATAAAATGTATTTTTTTTTGTATTGATATTCACGAGCGCATATTAAAATTTTTTTGTGCATGTATAGCCGGACGAATATATATGAGGATTTATTTTTATATCGGCTCATAGAATTATTAAATGTCAAACAATTCGAACGTTGCTTGAATTTTAATTTCAATGTTTGGCATACACAAACAAAAAAATATTTTATAAATTGATTGGATGAATAATCTCCGGTATAATAAATTAATTTGTGACTAATTATCAATGTTTGTCAGATGAATTTTGTTTGCAATGGTCATAATAATATTAAAAAAAATAATTGTTAATTAATTTTTAAAACAATTGAGTTGCGCATTCATGAATACATATATATTATACTTTGAAACGATTTAATTCGAAATAAAAGCAATGACCTTCGCGTTAGCGCTTTGAATATTTTACGCTGGTACATGGAGTATTTTAGAGCTCGCGGCGGTTACGTTAATTAACCGTGGGAGGAAAGGAGTTAGGATCACGGTCGCGAAAGGCATGTTGCAAGAGACGGAGCAAGAGAAACGGCAATATCAGAGTGAGAGGCACGAAGTAACAGTAGTGCAATCGAATTATTTCATTCGTTGCTATGTTACACCGAGAGTGCACACAGAGAGAAACCAACGGAGAAAACTTAATGAGCCCCACGCAAGGCTGTGCATTTTTTTTTTTTTTTTTTCATTACTCCGTGGGCGCTTGCTAATTTCATCCCTTATATTTGCCTGTCTATTAAGATGAGTCTACGACGAAATTCACGTTTCAATGGAGGACGAGATAAAATGAAAAAAAAATCCGGTGAAAGTAAAGAAGATAGGTAGGAGGAAATAAAAAATAAAATAAATAAAACGACAAGTAGGAAAAGAGATAAAAAAAAAATAATAAAAATAAAAAATACGAGAACAAACAACAGAACCAAATCCTCGAGGGAAAATGGTAGTGTGCCAAAAGAGCGCGTACACTCGGGACTTGGCCCGGGAGTATGTGTACATGTGTATTTGGAACATGGACGGGTAGGGCATCTATATGGGAAAAACAGGACTTTTCGATGTTTCTCCTTTATTTATCTCGAGAAGGACCGTGGGGCAAAGCGTCGAGTCTTTTGCACAAGTTTTCTTCGTATTTCTCGTATTGCCAAAGGGTGGTGCACACGACGAGTGAGCGCATATATAGCTAGTGTACGGTAAGACAGACAAGTGGATATATGCGAGAAAATAGGAAGCAACGGAGAAGGAAACAAACTGGTGAAACGGGGCGGATGTTCGAGAAATAAAGAGCGAGAAAGAATGAGAAATAAAAGACAGGAAGACTATACGGAAAAGAATCACATAGAGAAAAATACTTCGACTTGGAAACTCTCTAGAGTTCTCTTAATTGTCTTTCTTTTTTATTTTTTATTTTATTTTTATATTTCTTTATAGGTCAATTGTATATATATTTTAGTTTTTGTTTTCCTTTTATTACACGTATTAAAAGAACTCTTATTTTTATTGACACACATCAATATAAAACTCTATTGACAATACCATACAGGTGTTGATTGAGTTGTCAAAATACACATGGCATATGTATTACACAAGTTTGTATTAATACATAATGTTTATTTAATATTATTGTGTATCACACATTATGTGAGACGGTTCGTTGTCGGTTTATGTCTGATGCAGGAAATAGACATACACACTTACACATCGATATATACATAATATAATAGCTATATCCACTGATATAATTAAGTCTAATTTTCGTGACAATTGAAAATTATAGTATTAAATATAATTTCTTTAACATAAACATTTTTTTTTGCTCTCTCAAACTGTACATATAAATATATATTAATATGAATGTATTGACTGATATTTAATATTATACCGCATACATGAGAAAGAAAAATTTTGCACGGACTACCGAAGGAGAAGGTACCGAAAAGCGTCAAGTGCACCAATCATGGATCGTTATTGGCAGCAATTATGATAATAGCATACCTCAAGCACGAAAGCCGCGCTGTATCGAGTCAGTTCGCTTCTCTTCCTCTCGCTCTCAATATCTCCCTCTTTCATTATCGTTGTCTCGGGTTCTCTCGAGATCGCGCCGCGTTTATATATACATATCTATACATTCATACACTG
This sequence comes from Microctonus aethiopoides, assembly GCA_030347275.1. Lineage (NCBI taxonomy): Eukaryota > Metazoa > Arthropoda > Insecta > Hymenoptera > Braconidae > Microctonus > Microctonus aethiopoides. The sequence continues at coordinate 3,262,751 of JAQQBS010000004.1, forward strand.
TATATTATAGATATATATATATATATATATATATATAAATACATGAGAGAAGCTTGTGCAACCACCTCGCGATCAAGCCTCGAGTCCAACGTGAATCGAGCCGGCCTCTATTAATCATATAAATGGTTCATTACGCTGCTGAATATTATACTGCCCGTGATAATTACGAGCAAATTACACTAGGCAATTCAAATTCGTCTATAAGCGTCATTATACAACAGCGTTGATTTCTCTCCCGTAGCAATCATCTTAATGGCGTTACGATGAGAATTATTTTATACCAATATATATTATATATACCTATATATATTAGCTTCTGTTTTTCATATATATATATATAATAAATATATAAATATATATACATCAGAGTTAGATTGATTCAAAGACACACCACTAAACATATATACATATTCATGTTCAATTTATCATTTATCTGAATATTTATTTATTTTTTATTTTTTTTTTTTTTAATTTAATTTTTTTTTTTGTCCCACACCGACCGCCAGCTGTTCTGCACGATTGCCGGATGGTCGTTCTGTATATAACCCTCTCATCGAGAGTGCCATCGGCGTGGCACATTTTGTCTTATATACACGCCGGTGGCGTATGTATCCTTTGCGTTTCTAATTGGACACGTGTAGTTATTTGCTTTACAGTCGGCGCGAGGAGAGAAGCTATGTATATATATCTATATATGATAATGCGTACAGAGTTATACACGGTATTTCATATACACATATTCAACTATAAATATGTTAGCAATTATATATGGATTTGATGGTGGTATTGGTATATTGAGGTAGTGACTCGTTTGTAAAGACTTGTTCATACAGGTACATGTCTGTATATTGTATTTATATTTATATGTATATATGTATAAGCGTGCAAGATTCGCTCCCGCAATTCGCTACGGTTTATTTTCTCACACGTTCATAATTACAAGGTTGGCCTCCGTGGATCACGCGGATTTTAATCAATGGATTATCATCATGAATGCGTCTTTTAACCTCGAATATTTTTTAATATGCGCTGTGTCTATAGGTATAGATACGTAAAGATAAATATATTTTTTTTATTCTATGTACATAAAATAATATTATTCAACTGCAATTTGATATAAATAAAAAATTATAGAACTATAAAAAAATAATAAAGCGGTATATAGTAAGGTATAAATTGTAAGTTGTAAAAACGAGAAATATAATAATATCAGTGAAATTTATTTTTAACATTGAGACAAAATGGTGCGATTGACTTTTGTGGTAATTTCATATATTTTTTTTTTTCATTTTTTATTATTCTACGCGCGCTAAACGTCAACGATAAAACTCGTGGAAAATAATCTGTACATAGAGAAACGAGAAAATAAATATAAAGAAATACCAGAGTTTACTTGTAAAGAAATATGGAATGTACAGCGCAAATTTTCGATTCGACGCGGGTATTATTATTTGCACACCTCTCATTCTCATCCTCTCTTTTGTCTCATTTTTTTTTTTTCATTCTCTTTCCTTGCGCTCATGTTGTCTGATGCGCACAGAAAGTGTGCTGAAACGCGCGCGAGCGCAGTCTTATAGACAATGAAATGGCTCGAGTTCCCATGAACGGATAGCCAGAAGATGGAAGGCGCAGCAATTACGCGGTAATTCGCAGGTGTTGTGAGAAAATGGTCGACGTGGTGGGATGCTTTCTACATTAATCGCAGTAATTTTTCAACCATTACATATTCATATACCTATACACACATATATATATATATATATATATATATATATATATATATATATATATATATATAATACAAATTCTTTGGACGAAAAGTTTATCGAAATGTTGCGAAGTATCGAAACATTTATGAGCATTTCAAATAATTATTGCACTACTGTAAATTGGTTGAAACTCACAACCAATTTGTAAACTAACAAAAGGAATAATATGGATCAACAATAATGTCATTGTGCACTTGAAACAAATATATATCTGTATAACACAGGGTGTTAAATTCCATCAGTTCATCCAGTGCTTGCTAGCTGCCAATTGTGATTATAGTCATCGAATTTTAATTCCATTAAAATAGCACCGAGCAAAACGTCGAGTGTCGCGTGCTATGTCAAGCTGATATGTATTTGTATATTTGTGTTGTATGTATAATTCTATTCTACGCCATGACATAGGTAGTAGCGGCACGCGCGCACATTAGTACTGAACACCATGCCGAAAGGAATAATCGAAATTCAGAATAGCGCGCACGATCCAACATTGCGTTCGGTTTATATACCAACAGCACCGACGGTGTTCTCGTGCGACATAGACAACCCGCCACTCGTATCAAGTGTATGTCTGCCTACCCTTTCCCTTCATCGTGCCGCATGTCGATCGATCGCATTGGTGTTTGGAACGCGGAAACTATAGGTGCACTTTATCACTCTTCTCTGCCGTCGCTTTTGACGATATAGACAAACTCTGGGTGAATATCATTTCGTTATGGTAAACACACACCAATATATGCGGGCGTTGTGTAACTCTTGCCGTCGCTCTGTCACGTTTCAGCTCAAACTGTTATATATGTATTGTCACATATCAAGTGAGTACATATTTTGATATTGTCGTATGTATAACCCTTTACATATATTATTTGTTTATTGCCTCAATCGCTTTTCTTTTTATTCGCCTTTTTTTCTTTTTATCACTATGCATTGATGCAGGACTTATATATAGTTTCACTAACAATCATTACTCTCTTTTATATACTCATATTCAGTTGATGTTTCATTATAATTATTATTTCATTTGTATTATACACATTCGAATATATATTAATTAAATATTCAGAAGATTATAAAATATAAATATAATTCTCAAGTGTGTCGTCGCATTGCGCACGATAGACAGCTGTTCTTATTTTATATTCTATTATTATTATTATTTTTTTTTTGCTTTATCATAAGTGAGAGAATATTATTGTAAGAGAAAGAGAATAAAAAAATAGAGAGGGAGATTTAGTCTCTGCTTTGAAAGGTGCGTGTGCCAAGGTATTGAGAGTGAGAAAGTTAAAAAAAAAAATAAAATAAAAAAATACGAAGCAGAATCGAGGAATGGAAGAGTAGCGGTGAGAGACATTGGTTAAAACAGGGAGAGAAAAGGTATTGGACAAGTTGTTGCGATCTGATCTCGACCGTTGCGCGTTTTTATTCGCGTACGAGAAATGCCAGAGGACACACTTAAGAGAAGAAGTGAAGTAGGTATATAGTGTTGCTTTAGGTTGGTGGGACTTTTGCCAGTGTTGCTTGAAAATTTTGCGGTATTCATTGTCTGTTGTATGAAGTAAAAAGAAAGAGTAAAAATAAAAAGATAGGGAGAAAAGAAAAAAGATAGAGAAAACAAATATATATATATATATACATGTATCATATTGTCATGTTGGCACGGGGTCAAATTGCCGTTGGATAAACTTCAGACTATTATATCGACACTGTATAGTAATTTACATGGCAATAGACCGTCATGTATAAATGTATAGATATTGTGTAGCTTTAAAAGCGACAAAAGAATAGAATAAACACAAATTTAACGCGTGCACACACACGTATATTCAAGTTAGTTCTCTATGTTTAGTGCAAACTTTTAAAAGTATGACATCATTGGTCAAAGTTTACTCTAAATTAAATGATGAAAGTTTTATTTTCTCTTATTAAACACGTTTGCACTCACAATAGATAATATAATATAAATTGTATGAATGAATTTTTGACGAATAAATAAGTTGATATAAATCTACTCACAGGATGAATGAATCCGGCGACAAAATTGACGCACATATTGTACAACAAAACAATAATATCACTGCTCACACGTATATTAATATATATTCACGCACGTATTGGGGCTGTTCACAAATATGGCCTACAAATCCAACAAGCCAATTGAAAATTCGACGTCGTGCGGGACAAATAAAACCGTTCGACCTAAGTGGAAGATTCACCGAGGGAACTCAGAGTGGATTTGCCCACAGTAAGAGAAGAACGCGGCGTTGCGCTCCGAAGGAAAGATATCCTGCAGTGTCCCTTTGTGTATTGCCGCAAGCTGCTGCCTCTTTGCCTCTTTCTCTCTCACGTTTACTCTCCCTTTAATATTTTTTTTCTTTCTCCTTCTTTTTCTCTCGTTTTTTCAACCAACTTTGCCTTCTGTGCACGAACCAGATGCAATCACCGTTCAAATGTATGAACAAAACTATTCACTGCTAACACAAGGAGTAATATCTTCCTTTGGTGTAACATAAACGTCGCAAAAAAAAAAAAAAAAAGAAAAAAAATGAAATAAAAAGAAAATAATAGTAATAAAACTCGAATTAATTACACGCACAGCGTTCGACACTTGTCAACACACAACTACTCTCGTCACTTTAATTTTAATTTTGTATTATCACTTCGCACGTAAGAAAATATAAACGTCGATTAGAATATATTTACGTATATTTGTAAGAGAACAAAAAAACAAAAAGAAATTATAATATTCAACTCACAATGACTAAATTTATGAGTTTTAATGAAGTAAAATTCATAACACGAGATAATATTATTAATAATATTATTATGCTGATTTAAAATTGTTAAATTTATACGCGTAATGTGCCGTAGTGGTATAAGAACGAGAATAAATTCGTAATAGAAGAAGAGCTCGATCCGCTCCCGACTACGTCAGCGGCGAAACTAACCGCCGGTGGGGCACAAGAGTGACGCTCTCCCCCACCATATAAGCTGGTATTCCCCTACCACGAATGGATGGTAACCCGGCGTTGCCGCTCGACCCGGTCGTGGCGTTCACTCACTCACTCACTCTTTCGTTATTCTATATAGAAATACTGTCGTTCTGGCTCTCTCTTCCTTTCTATCTGTATTCTGCCGCTCGCAAAACCCGATTGTGAAGCGCTTTCCACCACCTCTGCTGCTGCGATCTCTCGTCTATTCTCTTTCTCCCACTGGTGATGAACAACTGGCTTAGTTCCTGCGTTCTCTCTTGCGCATCATCCCACCTTGGCGCGTTTGCTGCTTCTCGTTTTCTTCTTTCTCTCACTTGCACCTCTTTCGGATTGCACCAATGTCCGCATTCGTCTCTTTTTCAGCCTCGGCGACCGGTGAACGTGTTCGGTATCTCCTGGTTCCTTCAACCAGTGAGAGAAGGAAAAAGAGAAATATAAACAGGAATAGAAGATGAACGAAGAAGAAGAAGAAGAAGAAAAGAAACGAAAGGCAACCGTTAGGTAGGACTCAGTGCCGACGTACCAAGGGTGCTCTCCTTGTTCGTTGGAGATAGCGCGCAAGGTCCTTCTGTCCCTTGTCATTTATCGCAAGGGAATTTAAAAAATGTTTAAGATATTTTTTACATTGTACTTTCTCTATCCGTTAATGTCATTTCACAATTAAACTTGGTTTACGATGAAAAGATAAATATATTTTATATATATACAGTATATAGGTATGTTTATGAATATATTTACATAGTCATATTCTATTTTTAAATAGAAGATGTAGACAATTTTTGTATCCGTCATGACAAAATTTATAGGACGATAAAGTCGCTCGAATTTGCGTCTCGCACACGATATATACACCTCGACGGCTCTCGCGGTGGTATCGTGCCACTGAATTTATTTCACTATGTATACATATAAGATACATATATACGGTATGCTATGTTGAAAACCACCCCCGGACAAAAGAGGCCACCACCTCTATCTCGACTATCGCATAAACAAACCGGATCGCGATCTTATAACTCGTGAAAATATACGTTCTCTACCTAGCAGGGTAGATTTAAAGTTGCTACACTCTACTCTCTTTTCTACCAAGTGCACACTGACGTCGTTGCTGCCACCGCGCGTTGTGCGCACTCACCATTCAACTCCAATATATATTCAGAAGAGATTTTCTGGCCATTTAATTCGCTTCAACTTCTTTCACTTGAGACTATAATATATTAAATATAATTTTGCACTTCTGCAAACTTATTTATTGATAAAACAGTTTTATTAACGAAATTTTCCACCTGATCGTAAAATACACCGAAATTATAAAGTAAAATTTAATTAATGTCTGGGATAATTTTTAATGTATAAAATATATTTTTATTTTCATGCTTACACGTGATGTTTGGTCGTTATTTGAATTCTCGTGTTTAGTTAAATATCCCTCGCTTCACGATCTGAAATAATACAAATGGCGTTGTTATACAAACTCTCGATAGATATCTAGGACATGTTGAAAAAAAAAAAAAATATTACGCATCGCCGTATGTAGAGTCGTGATTTGCATTCGAGGGATTTCCATAATCCCAACTAATGCCCATAATCCTATTATTGTAGAATTTTTTTGTACATACATTTGTATACGTATCTATTACAATAGGCATAAAAAATTGACGATATGAGGTTGATGAATTGAGACATAAAAAAAAAAACATTGCTCTTAATACATAATTCTGCATTTAGGTATACATAAAATGTATTTGCAAATTTTAATTTTTTCAAATTCATAATGTAGTTTTTCTATTTTATTTGGCGCATTGTCACAAAACAATTTAGAGTGAAGTGGACACTCTGTTCATTGTGCGAGCATGACACGTATCGAATGCATTCATTTCGCATACGTGACGTCTTATTCTACTGTGCATGTATATACCGGTTCGAGGCCCAGGCACGCATTGGCAGAGCAATGGGGAATCGTTTAATGGTCCCAAGAGGCCGACGAGGATCCGGACGAAAAGACTTTGCCCCTCGGGCGCAGTGATGCTCTTTCTCCCTCTTTCTCTCCACTTCACCAAGGGGAAAAAAAGAATCAAAGAAGTGAAAGAGTGAGTGAATGAAAAAGAATGAGAGCGGCAGACGTAGTGCCAACTTAATGAGGGACAAAATTCGCTTTCAAGTGTTTGTTTTTCGACGTGTCCAAAGAAAATACATGCAATACCACCCGCATAAGAAAACAAACTCAACTTTCCCCTAATATATATCAACAATAATATACATAAAAAAAAATAATATTATACATATAGTATTTATTTATTTATTTTGTTTTTCGTATTTATCCAATCAATGAATTAATTTTGTCGATTAAGTTTATGTTTTTTATATATATTTAAAATCATGAAATTTTCTGGTTCAAGAATCAGATTAATATAAGCATGTACTAAATAAATATGTAAATCTATACATATTTATTAATGAATAAATATTATTTGATTCTATTGGATGTAGAGTAGATTTTTATCATGGCATAAACCCACCACGTACTTTCGTTTATTCGTAAATATAAATATACCATACGCATATTTTGATATAGAATACAAATTTTCGCTTCACATATATCATATCCTTCCATGTATATATATACATATATATGTATGTATGTATATTTTGACTATATCTTTCTGTGCTTCAATTGAAATTATCGATGGATTTACTAAACCAGATATTGCACCCACGAGATGAAACGAAGTTGGTCATGCATTTCGTCATTGATGCAATGATCGAAAACGTTTTATAGTCTGTTGGTAACATATATAAAATATATATTGCAACAGAGGACACACGAGTATTAGTGAAATTGGGAAGTATATATACTCGTACGCTAGAGAATATTATGATTTATCATATAACCTACCGAGCCTCTCATGGATATAACTATTTTCTCTGCATATGGCATTTTCATTGCATCAAAGTATAATATATACATTCATATACAGACACATAGAATATTATTTATTAACATGTGAATGAGCACATTGAAATCCGCATAGAATTATAACTCATTCGAGTGGATTGAATAAACAATTGGTAAATTTTCAATAAAATAATATCGAATATGAAGTATCAATATTGAAACAATTGACAATTATTTAATTATTTTGTATTCTGACGTATAAACTTTGATTTATCTCAAATATTATACATATGTATAATGTATATATTGTTAACTTTTGATAATTTTTTTATTCTGAAAATATTTAATAAAATTATTCGACGTTTATGATGGTGAAGAGTTGAGTGAGACATTATAGCTTTTGTATAGTATATGTATACCGTCATTAGAGAATCAACCAACTGCGTGGCCCTCTGGTGTCCCATAGATAGCAAATAACAATACCCGGTATGCGCAGGACCTTAATTAAGTGTAATTTTAATCAAAGTTGGCTGGATGCGGTTCAGGGAACGAAGGCTCCCTTTGGCTCGCTATCTACTCTCTATTGTGGCTTCCGCGATATTTCACTCGATCATTATATATATTTATATATATATAAAGAATACACAATGTGTTGATGAAATATATGATATATATATGTCCATATACTTCTCTACCGTCGGAAAACTTTGATCAATATCAATTAAAATCTTAATCAAATTTATTTAATGAATTTTTTCACAAATATTCATTGTCTATTAGTTTTCGAGTATCAGGAAAATTATGAACTTTAATAAACAATGGTTAATAATAAGTGTATATAATTAAATAAATTATACTTGTACAAAGCATCACAAAGTAGAGATTAATTTCCTATACATTGTGCATTTCATTTACAGTTAAAGTTTGACGGATAATAAACAGTTAGTAATAGATACAAACTTATAAAATTACTTCCTGATTTTGACAGATCTGCATTTGTGGTTTATCTCATGGAACTATATAATATTTATTTGAATTGTATGAATGCCTTTAGCAATATCATTTGCACTGAAAATGAGTGTATATAGACTTGAATATCGACATATTGATTACAGGGTTGAAACATAAATTGCATTTAATTTATCCAAACAATTCTTAAGTACTATATATTATAATACGTTAACGGATAATTTTATATAAAAAGCATGAATATAAATTGAATAAAATTGGTTTATATTAATGGATATGTACCAGCGATATGTGCATGCTTGTTTGTATAATATTTATATATATTAAACCAATTATTCTGGTTTCAATTGTTTGAGACGTTCGTTTGGACGTTTTAGTCGTTAATAATATTGTATCGACATACGTCAAGGTGTAATATGGCTCTGGTATTAAATTTATTGTTGGTAGCACGGGAAAGGCGTGGACGCTGGCAGCTGCCATGAAGAGCAGCCATGTAGAAACTATGCGGGGAGGCCGTTGCTTTGCCTGATGGCTTACATATATATGTTCGTCTTCACCTTCACGAACGCTTACATTCCAAACGACATTTATCAGCCACTGAATATATTTTCCTTACATCGAAGTTTAATATTAATTTTTAATTGCTTTAGTTTCTTCCATATAGTTTATTTATTTATTTTTTTTCAATTAAACTACTCGATAAAATTTAAACAGAGTGCTGTCGACAGTGAAATCATATAAAAAAAAAAAAATATAAAGAATACATATGTTTACTTTGTAAAGTTCAATTTTGATCAATGTCTTCAGTCAACTTTACAAAAGTATATTCATTTCTTTTGACTTTATACCGTCTCTCTGCAGTACATGGCATGTGTGCTCTTGTCTTCGTAATCCCTTTTATTCTTTTTTTTCTCAGATATCTTCTGTTTGTGCTGTCTTCCCTTTCAAGAGATTGTGTGATGTGCATTGGTGTGTGCCTTTGGGCGTGAAGACAGTTCAGCCCATAGAATAGGTAACTTTTATAGACGTTCATAAATATCCTTGAATCATTTTATGTATGTATATATACACAGATAGATATTACATGCATACATATATATTATATACACACGAAATATGGTGTCTACATGAAGTATCGTTGAAGGCATCCAAGATTATAACATCAGATAACACAATACATGAAGTAAAATTGTTTTATCGTCAGTTTCATCCACTTTTTATATTTGTCGCGTTCACACTTGTCATTTTGTGCATGAATCACTATCAATTTCAATAGAATATATATAAAAATGATATTCAATACATAGTTTAATATCGGTAAAATAAAAAAAATAATATATGAAACAAAATTTATCAAATGAAAAAAAAAAAAAAAATATATAAAGAATAATATACAGCGTGAAATATTCCCCACACTGACAGCCACGGCATACGGATGATAAAAGGTTATCGGTACCAACCACTCTGTCTCTGTCTCTTTCTCTTTCATATTGCGAGTTTATGTATATGTATAGATACACATACCCGAGTCGCATCAGTCACGCCGATTCGTCTTCTCAGGTCAATATTGACGTGGGTCCCGCCCGGTCAATGATTATCTCTACACCAGAGTCAAGCGCAAAGATAAAGAAAAAAAATATGTATAAGTATATATATAATACAGACTGGTACAACATCCGTTGGCGGCATTGTGAAAATAAGAAAAATAAAAATGTGTTCGTTGTGCATACAAAATTGTTGACAACTCTGTCTATAAAGTTAAAAGATATTTCATGATTTCTCCTAAGTATATATATATAATATATACACATATTTGAACAAAGAATAAAATATAAAGCTATATAATAAATATGTACGCATATCTATAATAATAATATTATACAAAATTTAATATATATACCGAGGTGAAAGGACAATAAGGATTAGTATAGTAAATATCAACCAAATGATACAGCCACTTCTGTAAAATACTTTGTATACACGTTCTATTCAACAGAATGTCGTACCACGATGAATTGAAAAGAGTACCTAATATTACGTACGTGTGCACATTGCATTCAGGGGATTTTGTATATTATGTATGTATAGTATAAAATCATTGAAGGGCAGTGGCTGAGAGGCCAGCGAGAAAACAGGGCGTGGTGTCTCACCTTGGGTAGTCACTACCTCGGATTTCGGTTTCCGGTTTTTTGGCGCGCGGCTTCTGGCTGTCGTGCTCGTGTCGCACACGCAGGTGCACGCTTGCTTCTTATACATTCTCATACACACACACACACACACACACACATGTATATATATGTGCAATGAAAGAGCGCTGCGCGCTTGATGAAGAAAAGTGGGCGCGTGAAAGAAGAATATATTAGGATATAATGTTAATGGTAAACTTCATAACTATACTTGGCTTATTATATACTGATTTGAATGTACCTTCAGAAGGGTGCAGACAAATAAAGACAAAAATCATGTTGCGCAATGGATTTTTTGTATGGGATATACGAGTATATGAATGGTAAAAGGGTTATGTGGGATTAGGGATGAAAATTATAATAATTTTGTGAGAAAATAAACGTAGTGTCGAATTTTATTATATTCTCTGAGGGTTTTTATCAATGTGTATATGTATAATATAAGTATATAGTTATATATATGAAAATTTTGTGTATTGGGGTGTATGTATTATGTGTGTGTATGTGTGCTTGCACACACCAGGTGAAAGCAATGGCTTTCCCTCACATCGTCGCGTGAACATCCGACACTTTGTATATAACTCGCACAAACTCACTCGCCCCATGCCACTGTGTGTTCCTCTATTCAATTGGCCATTTGGATTTGTAAACAAATATTTTTCTGGCTGAAATTCGATAGTGTACATTGTACAGATGTATTTTATTATATACATGTGCAGGATGAATTGTGATTTGTATAAATATATACATGTGTGTATGTGAGCCATGACAAACGAAAATCGTTTGCGAAAGAAATATGGAAGTTTTAACAACAAAATATATTGTTGTAAAATATTTTAACAATACATAACATATCATACTATTGAATTTTATTGAAAAAAATATTTATAGCAAAGTGGTGAATAAAACACAGATATTTTTGATTTGATTATTCGATAAAAAAATATATATTTTTTTTTTAATCATTGCTATATATTACTACTACTACTACTACTACTACTACTACTACTACTACTTCTACTACTACTACTACTACTAGTATAAAATTTGATGGCTTATACAATAGAGAATGAAAATAAAAAAAAAAATTTGTACAGGCCAATATGTTCACTTAGAATTCAGTATCGCGGAAGACTCGCCATTATTTTCTACAAGTTTACGCCAGAAACGATCGTTTAGTTATATATTTATAGATTGGAATATATGTACAATAGTTATCTGCTATAAACAGGTGTTGCATAGGGCGTTGTTCGATTTGAATTCTCGCACGCTCTAGCGCCAGAAGAAAGGAGTTAGAGCGCATAATTCCTATAAAGAATATAGGAAAAGATCCGGAGGGCTTCACAGCCGGTTCGCCGGTCAGCAGTCATTATCGCACTTATTTCCCCGTAAAAGAAGAGACGAGGCCAACTCGCTTCGTCATCTTCTTTTGCTTACCGTGTCCAAGCATGCGAGCAAGCGAGAACGACATAAACGCGCGTGCACGAGAACCACTTTAATCATCTTCCACGGCCGTCCGGCTGCACCGCGCCACCATTACTTCGCCATGTTGCTTTCTCTCTTTCTCTCCTTTTCCAAGATGCACTCGTGAACAATTTAAATTTATACTGAAAATTATGACGAGCGCCACTGAGTGTACACCACATTGTGATTGTTATATGTTGAACGTTGAATATGTTGCGCATAGTTTTCTTCTTTTCCATCATTGATACGAGAGTATGATCGCGCGCACTATGTTACCACTTTTTTTCTTTTTTTAAAAATTTATGCTATATCTTTCTCTAGAGAATGCTCTGTAATGATGGCGAACAAGCGCACGGCCATAGCAGTCAAGTAAAGTCGAGCCAAGGCTTTTTACTATGGATATATAGTGCGCTCTCGCTCCGTCACCCATGAAGGTAATTTTCTTCAAATGCCCCCTTCACCATTGCCACCACGGCACCATGAGAAATGTATAATATGTATATATACATACATATACACTTAATGGTTTAGTATATATGCCGTCAGAAACACCAATAAACCAGTCCAGTGCAAAATTCCATATTTAAAGAAGGAAAAAAAAATTAAATTCTCAAACAATGAGGCTGCACACTGCTATTCAGAACACGAAACTTTAATTATATATTGTTGGAGGTTGTATTTATATACATATTTTCAACATATGTATATTTATATATGTGGTTTTACTTTTATTATAAATATATTTTTTATTCATTAATAATTAATATATTCATGAAATCTATATTTTATCGTAATTTTATTTCTTTAGTTTATATTCAGTATTTTTTTTTTTTTTTTTTTTTTTTTTTTTTTTTTTTTTTTTTTTTTTGAAATTAATTAAACTAGAAAGGTGAATAAATTAAACGTTTAGTCATTGAAAAACTGATGCACCATGAGCACTATATAAATCATATCTTGATTCATCATTCTCGTTTACCTAATTGATATCGTTACAGCAAGGGGTTGACGTGAGCAAGCCAAGCATAGGGTATTGGACATCAAGGCTTACTACGACTGTTGGTCAGCGACTGTATATGTGTGTTCGTGTCGGTCGAATAAAGTGTCATGAAACGAATGTAAAACTCGTTGAAAAGCTTGATAACGATAGTGGGTGACTAAAAAATAAAATAAAATACACTAGTAATTCTCGAGGTTGGGAATGGTGCGGCCACGCGCGTTCGCATCCAGTCATTATTTCTACCCCTATTTTCACACACACATTTGTATATTTGTATATATATATATGCGCGTATTGCGTAAACCACCCTTCTTTTCCCTTGTTGCCCAGCAAGCCGAGTTTTGAGGATTATTGTCTCTCTATATATGTTTTCAGCGCATCCAGTTGAGCGCACGTTGCCCGAGTGATTTCGTTATTCGATGCATATACGCTTGCCGCACGTAATATTCTCATCACAGTGACATTCCAAAATAGAAAAGTCACACATTTCATACACACACATACAGATATGTATGTATAACTTTCATTTGAACTCAAACGAGCACGCGGTCATTGCACCACAATAAAATTGCCGTCGCGAATCAATAATAGATATATTTCGTTTGTAAAATCTGTTTTTATTGATCGCAATATTATATGATCACTATAAAATTATTATTAAATTTATATCTATATAATTTATGATAATTTGCGGTTATACTTCAACGATTTAATTAATTTATCATCCATCTGTGTGTTGAATAATATATTAATATGAGAGAAAATAATTCTAAAAAATATTTTTTTAATAATATATTATGCGTTGAATTATTAAATATCGATTTTTCTTATAAATGTAGTAATTTTTTTGAATTATTTAATTAACGTAAAACTATATTTAATACGTTATTCTAAGTTGCCAAAATTATATTGCATTGTCTGAATAATTCTCTGAATTTATAATTATTAACAGTTATAGCAATTGTGATAATTCTCTTGAGTTCTAATTTTCAACTCAAAACTTCATCCAGTGACAACTGGACTGGTGAATTTATATAGTTCAATTTATACATTCTCAAATGAATTGTGCCATGTATATATATTCTATGACATATTATTCAGGGTTGTATCAAGGTTGACATATATTATAATATATGCACATATAAATACATTATCGTCTTACTTGAATACTCTTTCCATGAATTATTTTTTCTTCTGTCCCTAGATTTTAGGATGGCCATTCTGTTGAGAGTCATGGGCAGCGTATCAGAAAAATTATACGCGTGCGAAGGGGTGGGTAAAGCGTTGTATTAAATATGAAAGGCGCATGAATAACCGTGGTAGTGCTCGCGTATCTTAGTGCTCGGCTTCCACCAGTGGCCCATGCATATTCATGTCTTGACCCGCTCGCTCCCTCTCTCATGCTATCGTCGTCCTCGTCGTTATGTTGGTGGCTGGCTCTTTCACTTTCCTCATATGAACCTTCTCCCCCATTTGCACATATAGATAGACACACACACACACACATTGTTGAATGCGCGTCATGTAGAATATTATATACCCCGTTTGCTCCTTGCTATATACCAGTCGCAATCCTTCGTCATCATGCGACTGTCACCTGGTGATCGTTCGTATACATTGGGGGTTGAAAAAAATATTTAAAAAAAAATTTTTTTCAACATATTTAGGAAAAAAAAAAAAAAAATAGACTATATACCAAATGAAGTATTATATAAAATTTTTAAAAAACATCCTGCATAAATATATTTGGTTTATGCCCCCGGTTTTAATATTAATAATGCAAAAACAGACTTGAAAAATATATAGATGAGAATAAAAAAAAAATACATGTTTATATGAGAGACATGATGAAAAAGCATCTGAACATTTTTAAGATGCAAAAACGTAATCCCGCAAGGAAACTCTTGCGCTTTGTACTGTGAAATTGTGACTTTCTAGAATACACGTGGGATATATAGAAAGTAGAATTTAAAAAAAAAAAAATAAAGTAAAGAATTGGATACCGGTATATATATACGAATTGCAGATATCGCTCAATCGAAAATTTCCCGTAGGAGCTCAGGCGCACTGCTTCAGGCATGTCTCGTGAGTATGCGGCTTCTATACATATATCAGTGAGCTACTCAAGGCTTACTTCCAAATCGTTGTCTATATGTATAAATACATATATATTTATGTTGAAGTACCATCTATACAGATAACCCATTTCTGTTTCCTTTGTGCAAGTTTCCGTTCCGAATTCTCAAGAAGACAAGCAAGATGAATGTCTGTATGAATTGTAGAACGACAATATATCTATATAAATACATATGTATTTATATGTATTTAGATTCTCTTTAGGCATAGATTTGTTAGATGAATGCAAAGTAATGGAAAATAAAAAAATTTTTTGTGTATTAGTTAATAATTTTTTTCAATTAAATAAATGGCAAATAAATTTATATACACTAAAATGATTGTGATACATAATAAAAATGTGGGAACTAAATTTATCTTCAATTTAGTAAATGGTTATATTGATATGACGCAATATTCATTTGACATATTTTATTGCGACAAATTAATTGTGATAGATTGATTATTTTTATTCTTTCTATTCTATATATTCATCATAATATTAATTTATTATATTGTAAAATAATTTTATTCCGCGACTTTATATACATCATACAGTGGATATGTATTTGAACCTAATAAAGCTTCACGTTTCGATCCATTGGCTTCGTCATTCGAATGATTTACTTCAGTTTGTCGAATGTATATACATACATACAAGTACATTGCAACATAATCCCAACACTCGATTTTCGGCAAAGCCGACATTGCATACTACATTATATATTGCGTGTGTATATATGTATAAATGATAGTGGTCCCTCGCCGACCGGCGCAAGAGCGTTGTGCGTTCGTGTTAACGCGCTCTGGTATGCCCAGTCAGCCGCGCCGACAAGCGCCGCGCGGTTCGTTTGTATTACGTCCATTCTACAATTGATGCATAACGAAAGTTGCCACGCGCAATTACGATGCGGAAACGCCATGAAAATTGGTAGTACAACTCTACGGAAAATTGTCGATACATACACATCACGCATATATACCAATGTATAAAATTTACAAAAATAAATTTCATTATTTTTTACATGTTTTTTTTTTTTTTTACCGCTAGCTTTTTGTACGTATATATAGCTTTTACTAATATTTCTCATCAATGATTTATGAAAATTTAATTCCATATATTATAAGCGGATTAAAATTATTTTCGTTTGGAGAAAAATATTGATAAGATAAAAAATTTAATCTATTAAAAAACATTAAGTGTTTTAAATACATAATTCCGCTATATTTACAATAAATAAAAAATTGTAATAACATAAAATATATATTTTATATAGAGAAATTGAAGAAAAATCAATGAAAGCACTCGTTACCAGAAGACAATGGCGATTATACCACAAATGCTATTATATACTCATCGTCGAAAACACAATTATCTGTTTCATTGGGTTTGAAATTCTTTCGGCTTACGTCACTGTATCGGATCGAGCGCGTCGTCAACTGCGTGCGGAGGCGGTGGATGGTAGCGTGGCAATGCCAGATGAAAGTATACATATACACATATACATATACACATGAGGATTGGCGCGCGGTGCGATGAGAGAAACGTGCGGGAGAGTGAGATAGAGAAGGCAAAAGAGTGAGATAACGAATGAATGAAAGAGAGAAAGAGAAACGGCACCGAACAAGGGTGCAAGAGCACCACCAAATGGTTTCATTAAAATAATCCTGCTTCGGGTGGCTTGTTCGATCGAAATTCCGTGTATGGAATAACGAGTGTGCGGATATGTGAGCGGCGCGCTTGTGGTTGTGCGGTTCTTCGTTGTATCAATACATATACGTCGTCTGAACGGCGGCATATACATATAAATATGTGCAATACATACGTACATACATACGCATGTTAGTACTTGCATTGTTGCGTCGCGTCGACGCTCGAGGGTATGAACCTCTCGTCTGGCGGATTGTGGACTGCGGTGAAATGCATGTATTTGAACAATTAAGTTTAACCTGTTATATTCCCCCGCACCTTCCATTCTACTTCGCCCTCCTCTCTCTTTCGATGGATGTATGTATGTATGGATGCGATTTTACGTGCAAAATGGAAGAGAGTACAATGTTTTTCTCGCTGTATTGAGAAATAAAGTATAAAATATACAAAGAGACGAAGATTATGTTGTATATACGCGTATATTCTCGTAAAAGCATTATGCCTTTGGTCTTGTTAGATTAGTTAATCTAGTCGAGGTATAGACGGTATGCACTCTTGGTATTTTGCATTTGGCCATATTTCCCTTCGTGTAATCCTTGTGAAATTGGCTTGGTAAATATATATATACACACATCATGTATGTTATAATATAGTCATATGCACATAGATGAGATTTTGTGTTAAATTAACGCACAAATGGCTTCTAATAAATGTCATTGTTGTGAAAAGAATTATTGCCAACGTGATTTTGTAATCATACGTATATGTACTGTATATAGTAACATATTTTGTTATATTTATATTATAACTGCATGTAAAAAAAAAGACCTTCGTGTGGTTTAACAATTAGATATGCATATTGTACGAATAGAAGTGCTTAATCATTTTAACGTTAGTATATGCAGTACAGAAAAAGGGATCGCTTCATATTACTACAGCGTAAGTATATAGTCACGCTAGTGAATCAAATGAGCATATATATATATATATATTGTGATATGTAATACAGTGAGAGTGTAAGTACTGGATCAAGTTAATTTTGAAATGCGGAAGGTGATTGTTAGCCCTATGCAATGTAAGAACACGACATGGATTGTGATTTTTATCAGATGAAATTCGAACTGAATTTTATATATTAATCAAAATTAAAATTTGCTATGTCTTTTATGTAGATAATATGTGAGCTTATGAGTACGTAATATTGAATAAATGTCTTTAGTTATTCATTCGCGCTATCATAATATACATCTATCATGATCGCACGAATAATTAAACATTTTAAAAGCAGTTCAATGAAATGAATAAATTATACAAAATTTTTTTTTCTTATATGCGCGTTTGGTGGGCAAATTAGACATGGAATTAATCGATTGCACGCTTTGATCCGGCTTAATTGACACTATGGCCATTGCTAGATACGACCATCATTTTTTAAAAGAGTTAATCCTTTCGCTTGGACCGCATTCCAAGGATATTTAGCGCTTCACCATCGTTCCTCATCGCCACAGTACAGGCCATTGCCATTCGTACATACACATATAAAGTTCAAGAAGATGGACCGGGTCCATTAAATTGAATTAGCCAGTTTCTTATACAATGTAATATTCAGATATAAA
The DNA here is from genome assembly GCA_030347275.1 of Microctonus aethiopoides. Taxonomy (NCBI): domain Eukaryota; kingdom Metazoa; phylum Arthropoda; class Insecta; order Hymenoptera; family Braconidae; genus Microctonus; species Microctonus aethiopoides. Next base: position 3,281,404 of record JAQQBS010000004.1, read on the forward strand.
TAAACTTTTTTTTTATTTTCGTCATGATTCAAATTTTCGCTCGAAATAATTCGTATCTTTCAAAAATATTTTTTATATATAATATTTTTATAATAACATCAATATTAATATTAAATATAAAAAATTTATTTCAGCATAGATGAATTTTTTAATTGAGATAAAGAAATTTTATTTTTTTTTATTTTTTATATTTATTATTATTTTTGACACTTTTATCTTGAACGTTGAATAAAAATAACATTGAATTGGCATTATAGTTACATACACTTTTCAAAAAGTTTCAACAATGTTGTTCGTCTGCCAAATTTTATATATAAATATCATAAATAGTGCAAAATAAGAGATTTGCCATTGGCAAATGTTAGCAATATAATGCGTTTGGCTTGAGAGAGTTGTAGACAAGCCTTCGTCATGTTTTCCACAGCCTTTTCTCCCGCGTCATCGTTCTATGTGCCCATAGCAAATAATATAGCTGGCATTACGAGAGTCTGGGCGGAGATTCAGTACAAACGCTGCAAAATCGTTTATGCAAGTACACCACTACAAATACGAATACACCCACACAACCATACATCGTTAAATATAAATATATTTCTACGTAAATATGTGTGAAGAAGGTAAAGAGAAGCAGGCGCGCAATATAATATAACGGAATTTGTGCGAGTTACATACGACACACAAGTAGAATTTTATGCCGACTTTGCCCAACTGGACATTCCATCCATGAAAAATAATATATTACAAACGTCAGGTAAACAACGTACATAAATACAAATATCGGCCAACCGCAATGATGACGACAAAAATTCAAACAGTAATAATATACGATTTTTACAATATTATATATAATATGAAAAGAAAAAAAAAAATTTTTTTTTTCTTCTGCTTTCAACTGTAAAAGTGGGAATGACTCTCTGACCGTCAGCGAACGAGCTGCTGTGGTCAGGGTGGCCCCTACTCCCTTGTTCTCCCCCACCGGTAAATTTGGCCACCCAACGCCAAAGCGCTGGTAATAAATGAGCGGTGAGTTTACTGGCAACGAAACTCGCGGCTTCAATTTCCCTGGAGGGAGTATAGCGCAAAGCCACAGCTTAAAAACAATATCTTTATACTCTCGGATAACAAAACACAATATATGGGATCAATATTATATATCAGCTCATTACAATACTTATATTATTGACAATAGCTGATTTGTCAGAGCATTATTTGTGCATCCCCAGTGTAATTAATGCGTCGATATTAACCTGTCAATCTTTCTCGCATTATATTTACTCCAAATATTAATATTAATTTATATGTCATTATGATTTATATAAATGAATAAATTAATTTGTATAGATAGATGAGTGCAATGATTTGGTAAATGATGATGAAATTGTTTTGAAATAAAATTACTTATTTATATAATTGGATATATGTGATTGGGGCACTCTCATCTACAATGTCCGTGTGTTATCGTGATGCTTTTATCCTGTCTCACATTTTTTCTCTTTCTCTCCGTTTCTACTCTATCCACCTCATCACCCATTTCTTTTTCATCCCCTCTCTGCCTTCGTAGCATAGGAGGCAATTTGGCGTTGGCGCGTACGCGCTCAGCATCCCCAGTGGAGTTTGCCGTCAGCTTATTGAGAATCTGCAGATTTTCTTTGGATTCCCTGTCTAGTTGAGTGTGAGAGGAGTATAGAGAGCCAACACACACACACACACACGATCATATCCCTGAGGATTCAACGCGAGACAAATATATATGTATATAAATATGTGTATGTAGGTATAATAAGAGACGGGCGTCATCATGGCCTTGGGACATACACCATATACCAAACGATGAGAGAAATAGTCGTGGATGAGAGTATGAGGTTGTTGGCCGTTCAGTTAAAGTGCATTGGTATATGTATATCTGTATATTATACCTACATGTAGGCGCCACAGAGAACAATTGGAATAATTTCAAGCTTTATGTGAAAATGGAAGGGCAATCAACGAGCGCGTTCGTTCACGTACATAAATTTTATTTTCTCTTTTCTCCATACTGCATTTTGTTGTTTCGCACTATTTTTGTATATTACGAACAAATCAACCGGCCATCTCGTCTGTCATTTTCAACATTCATTTTTAAACCCCACCATTTTCCTATTGCACACGCTTGTGTTTTTTCCGACTATCAATAACTCACTTTTTTTCGTTTGAAATATGTCTGATGGGTATATAGAATTTATATATATTGTGGTAATATATAGTGGAGATATATATCTTGTAAAAGCTAGAAAAAAGGACTCCAGGGCTTCGATAGACGATTAATCGGGGAGGACTCTGAGAGCCGAAGAAAGTCGTTTGGTTCGCGTATCGTCGTTTATATAGCTAAGAAATAGTTGGGTGGCCACGTCGCGTTGCGCTGACGCGGCACTGTTTTTCTATTATGCTATTCTTGATTCTGTATCACGATTAATTCTCCAATGCCATATCGTTTCTTACTGTGTCATGAGATATATATATATATACGTATTGGATTCATATAATGGCATTCTGTAATATCGCGAAATTCATTTGCTTCCAACACATTACACACTTTCGCTTTTATTTTATATTTATTGCATTGTGTAAGTATATATAGCATAATGATCCTTGTTTTTTTTATTCGTTTTTTTGTTTTGAGTGCGTGTGAGAGTGAGCTCAAGATGACATGGAGGGTTGAGAAGGAAAAAAATTGCTTCTGTCTAGCAAAGCAATTTACAGAATGGCAAAACACAACTTGGCCCACCTGTGTCTGGTAAATTTTTTTTTTCTCTATTTTTTTTTCCTACGGACTTTTAACGAAAATCGCAAAAGTGCGAACGAAATAAAATTCGTTGTATCTATATAAAGAAGATGAAAACGGAAAAAAAACCCCCGATCAAAGTGCGGCACAATTTTATATGTATATATTTATATTTGCGAGAGGAAAAAAAATATACGAGAGATTAAACGCGTTAACTACCGAAAGCGAAGGCGTAAAACGTGCGTTAGTGTGAGTAAATGAACCGTGGGGCTTTTTATATATACTCTCTGACCGATGAATAACGATGGAAAGCTACGTGTGAAGGCATCACCCATCAAACGCCACAAACATGCGCCCACTGATGATAAATTTTAAACAATCAATAAGCTGTCGCAAAAGCTGAAAGGGTTTCATCGAAAGGCCGCGCACAATTATTCCAGAGTCTTTGTATAAATATACGTATACAATTATCGACCTTGCTTTCATCCTCCGTACACTTCACTCACTGAATGAATGGCTCATTTATTCAACGATTGGCAATGAAAGAAAGTACCATATCGTACCGTATAACTACGTTTATATGAATTTTTTCAATAGCTTTTACATTACATACATTACATACATTATCCATCATGTATAAATTTAAACTCAAAAAAATGTTTATTCTTCTATATAAACACCTTTAAATGGATTGATGCTGTCAACGGATTCACGATGAATCTAACGATACATTGTTCTTTCTATTCAGAAAAATTAAATAAGAATAAATGAAGCAAAAAAATAGAAAACAAAATAAAAAAAAAAAGGGAATTATGTCAGTTTACAATGAAAGACACGCGTGTGTTCGTGTGCGCGAATTTGAGTCATGATTCATGATTAAAAGCGTGTGTTTCGTAACGTGTCAGCGCTACATCCATCAAGACGAAAAAAAAAAAAAAAAAAACTTTTAGTAAAATTAAAAACTTTGAACTAGAGGTGCTGAGTGAAAACAGCATGGTGTATATATATACATATACTTATATATAATGTCGATCGATCCACGAAAACTCTGGTACTTTATGCCACAAAAAAGAATAAGTGAGAAAGCAAAATATAAAAGGAGAGAGCGAATGACGACGGTATATATCTACACTTTCCGCCGGGACTGCATTGTCTCTCAGCGAGAGAGGACTGAGCTCCTTCGTGGCCTTTCTCTTCTTCCTCGAAGTTTCCTAGCGTCGCCGTTCACCCTCAACCCCATTCAACTTTTAATTACGAGCACCATTATTCGTCTGAAGATTAGGTGAACGCCGTGGCGTTTTAGTCGCACCCGACGAAAGAACATATAGTACAGTCTTAACTGATAAAGGATGCGAGTAATGTATTTCGCATTTTTATTTTATTTTTGTATTTACGAAGAATACACAGATTGCTAAGAATTTTTTTTTTTCTTTTCCACCAAAAGCATAGATAAGTTGAATATAAATTATTTAATTTCGCACCTCGACGAACGAATATAGTATCCATATAAAAAAGTAAAAGTAATATAATGTAAGCACGAATGCGGAAAATCGCAGCGACAATATATATTATATGTATATATTTTTAAGTTTATGCGGCATCAAGAAGAAATTGCGCTGCATGCAATGTGTGATGTGATACATAGGAAGAAAAAAAAATAAAAAAAAAAGAGAAGGAGAGTTGTTTGAGCGAGGATATATACATATGTATAATATTCGTTTAAATACCGAAGACGCGACCGTTTTCTTGGTGGTTAGTTGTCGTACAGTGCGCACATAGGGATTACAGTTCCGCTGCTTTACATCGTGGCCATAAGAAATATTCATGCATTTTGTATGAGGAAAGCGGTTTTGTCAATACCGTGTTGTGATCGAAAATGGCCCCTGGGAGATGGGATTTGAATAAGGCACACACAGTGGCAAGGGAGCACACGATGTGTATATATGAGAGATATAGAAAGAGAGTGCAAGAATTTATAAGGGAGGAAGAGAGAAAATCTTTAAAGATACATATCGGAGTTTGTAGTCTGCTAAAGAGTGCACTCTCGTAACGAATAAATTTCACCGTTTGGGTATATTGTTTATTAATGGGCTATCAAGCATCGGTTATTGCTGTGTGATTCGTTGTTGAATTGCTTGTAAAAAAAATATATATATGTATATGTATATATTTAAACTATTGACCCGTTACAATACCGTTTAATTTACCGTTTTATCAGGCAAATTTATTTGCATTGTTCTTCACGATTCATTGAAGCATCTATATAACCCGATTAATGATCTTGGAGAATTAATTTTCATGCTTGATTGCTTCTCATCGGCATTATTTTTCCATTTTATTTACTTGCTGTTTGATTTTGATTTTATTTATTTTTTATTTTTCATTATAACAAGAATAAAAGTGTTGAAACTTATATTTTAAGATAAAAAATTGTTTGGGGCCAAATGAAACTACGCGAGACGGAAAATAAAAATGAGTATACCGTGGAAAATTCGCACGTCAAATGAGGCACAACGCGCACGTCTCAGTAGATTGGCGTTCATGCTGTTGGTGTTAAACCTAAATATATATATATATATATATATATATATTTATACATATATGTATATGCAAGATACGGTCGTCATCATGACTGTGACGCCGGTTGGTTCACTGCAGAAACTGCACTCTTGACATATAGCGTTGTCGCAACATTATGAGAATGCCACTTGTGGAGATAGAAGCTAAAGGTAAAGGTAATACCGCGTGTGACCTTGGTACGTGGCATAAAATGTCACTTTCGGTGAGGTGACAGAATGTCTCATTATATAGCCTTCAACTATTCACATACATCAAATAAATATGTACATATTCCTTCGGATAATTTGATATTATTGCTCATAAAAATATGCCAATTAATTTAAATTTATAATCCAACTAAAAATAAATTGTCAAAATTCAACTATAATTTTCATTTTATTTTCGTATATTCTCATTGTCAGATGACACGCGCGGATGTTCACCTCGTTGACTTTACATATATAATAATACACTCGTCAACGTAATATCATAAAATGATATATAATGAGCTATAACGAAAATTCATAATATATTTTCTTATAATATTTTACTTTTTTTTATCCTTTTCATTATACACAAAACTATAACATTGAAATAAGAAAATCACTCGTTTCAAATATTAGACGACACATAACGAGATATATATATATATAGAGAAAAGACAGAGAGAATAAGAGTGAGTGTGGGCGTATCTTCATTTGGTGCACGCAGTGTTGCACACCGACATGGGGAAAAGGTATATAACGATAATGGCCACGCCGAGTCTTATTCGATCGCGGAATGAATACATTATTAACGAAGACCGGATTCAACTGGGCGTGCACATATATATGTACATATACATAGATACACCACGCTGTTATTATGGCGACGCTCGTTTGGCTTTGTCAAGTGAATTCATGCGAAGAGGATTGTACGCGGGGTTAGGAGACTTATAATTGAATGATTGCCACCGTCACTATCGTGTGCGCTTTTCAACTCTCTTCTTCTTTGTCTCACGCATAATATCTCATATATCATTCCATCATTCTCTTTATATCTTTTGTTTGTTCTTCTACATGTACATATGTTTACTAACTCAATTATATGCATTTCCGTATAATATTGCCGTAGGCGAAGATTGCTCTACTTTTAATCGCTTGCACAGCAGCAACGGCAGCAAAACGAATATAATCCGCTGCATCGTCTTCTAAAACTACTTCGTTTGTGTTTATATATTATCTATATACAACTAGCTGTATCTATAGATATAAATATATATTATAATTATGCAGGATATATTATCGAGTGAGCGATGCGTTACAATGAGTTATGTACACTGTGCAATGCAGTTTGTATATTAGTTGAATATTATGTATTGATCCGGAACGATATCTTATATATTACACAGATAGCTCATGTTTAAATGAATACGGTGTACAATTTTTTGTACCTTGTACATATGCGTGGATATTTTATATATATATATATATATACATACATACACTTAAATACGTACAGGCTTAAACACATGTATATTTTATATATTGGATGATTAGTCGCGCTCTATGTTCTATAAAGTGAGTTACGCTATATACTACATTGGAATTATTGTCGTTAATATTATTTAATGGTGTCGGGTATATATGTATATATATAGAGAAAGAGGTTCAAGTGCAGAATGAAAGAGAAAATCGTGACGCACCGATATTGTGTATATGATTGCGCTCATCAGCTTGCAGTAGAGAGGTACTTATGTATTTGTGGCTTTAAAATATACCTGCTGGTAATATATCCATTGGATTCGCATGTCTTCTTTATACTATGGCAGAAAAAAACATCATTTCCTTCGCGGGTCGTAAAAACTTGAATATTAAAGTTCATAAAACGTGTCGCTTGTATATAAGTATATTTATAGGTTATATGACAGTCATGTATGGCGGCTATATATGCATCATTGGCAGAATGCCTTGATATTATACTGCGTACGTTGGTGCATATTATATAGTCTTGTTAAAAAATATTTCAAACTGTTCATAAATTTGTCTCACTCTCATTTTCATCTAAATTATCGTCCAAGTAGTCGTTCTATATATTGTTTATATATATTTAAACTTGGAGTGAAATAACAAACATCTGTTAATAATGAATATTATGGAGAGTTTTGAATTTTTAAATTGTCAATGCAATAAATTTTTATATACGATGACTAATTTTGTTTAATTATTCATTACGTGTATTTATAGGGTTTTCATATTGTATGTATATTATTTCAATGTGTATAGTATATATATTTATATAAATGCATAGCGAATATGATGAGGTCAACTCATTCATGTAGTATATAATTGAATAATAGATTTATCCAACATCAATTTACATGTCAAGTAACTACTTCAATTATTTCAATATATACATGATGGCTTGATAGTAATCTATAATAATTTATAATTAAATGTCTTGACAAAGGTTAATTTAAATGAATATATATCTACCGCCAAATAATATTTTGTGAGAATTTATTGTCAAGGGTCACGTCGCGCGACATATGAGCACAAATTATTATTGGTTGGACGAGACACAAGAGAGAAAGGTTAAATATACATTTCATTGTATATGTCATTAAATTATATAGAGCATTTTAATTTATATTTTAATATTATATTTACACAATTACTTTCATTATTGTGTATAAAACTTCGTTTTATAATTTTTTTTGTAGCATAATCGTCGTGTAAATCACACCGGGAATAATAAAAAAAATAAGGAAAATTTGTAAAATATTTTTTTTATTTGACACACGCACATAATTTCATATATAACCCTGTTTACAATACACATTTTTATACGAAGCCTCTCTCTCTCTCTCTCCCGTTTTTCTTTTGAACGCAGTGTCGAGTCTGCCCACGAGGCAAATGGCTATAGCTCAAGTCTCATTTTGCGGACCAAACACCACGGGGAGTATGGCGATTCAAGGATAACGTTGGACGGCTCACGTCATAATAAAATTAAATTTCATATCTCGAATCAGGGAACGCGATAGCTACTGCGCGACCCGCGCGCGGGACTTGTGCCTGGCCCAAGACTGTATAGCCCAAGCTCGAGGCAAATAAAAACAAAAAGTCTACATATGTATTTCATTCTCGAATAGTTTTTGATTCATTGAGGCGTGTATGTATACGACGTTGTAACCGGAGTGTTGTGTGTTGTACAACCAATATCAGCGTCATTCGTTTCAGCAGTGACTATACTCACACATATATATAAATATATCTGTATATATAGGTATATGTTAGGGCATGAAGGTGCTATAGAGAAGGGGCCTTACTGGAAGTTTGCTCGCATTTCGCCGTCTTAAACCGACTGTGGCCAAGGCACGAAGACGACGAAATCCGACACTGTATAAAATCCACATAGCACTATGGCCGAGTTTCAAAGGAAGAATCTGTTCTCTCTCTCTCTCTCTCTCTCTTTCTCTTTTTTTTTTCTCTCTTATATCGCGCAAACTTCCAACACGTGTCAACATGTCGCTTGACACAGATTTTTCGTCGCGATATTGTTGGACCCCGTGGGTTAGTGGTACCGAATAAAAAATAAAAAGAAGTGAAATAGAGCGCGTGGAGACAGTGAGGCGTGTTTGATCAACAGCTTTTCTTTCTCACTTTGTATCATTTACTCTTCCTCTGTTCCCTTGGTTTTATTCCTCTATATGGTTGTATACATGCTGCGAATAGCTTGAGAGAGCAAGCCGACGAAGCAAATGTTCCCCGCGGACGACATTGAAGCGAGAGAACCAGTTTGTTCGTTTGTTGCCACCCGAGCGAACACGCGCGCGTCATTTTTTTCGAATCATCCAGGCGATCAACCACCTTTTATTTTCATATCTTTTTTCACCTCACTATATTCCTCTCTATAACATTGCACTAATGTCGATCATGCGCTATACGAGAGGCGTCGAGGACAACCACTCTCTAAGTACTGATGGCAGAGTAAATGAAATATTTTCTTTCTGATATTTATGTATAAGTATATATAAAAATTTATACTTGTAATTATTTATATGTATATACATTGTTCAATATATTGATCAATTTTATGATATTTAGGTCCGTCTCGTGAGAATAAATGTCATAGAAATTATTCATATATATTAATAATTCAGCTATTATATTTGCTTCATTCAGTTTATAAAAATAACATAGTTTGTCATCTCAGATTTAATATAATTTAAATAATATTTTTTTTTTTTTTTATAAAGCTTTAAATATAATCGGGGTAGACAGAATTCCATTGACTTTTACTATTATTTTTGTATGATTGTCCTACTAACATTTGCTAATAAATAAATATATATACATACATAAAAGATTAATAATTCAATAAAAAACTGAATAAATTTTGTTTTGGACTTTCACAGTGAGTGAATAATGAACATACGTACATAATAATTAATTTGACGAGGATAATACAGTCAAAATAATATACATAAACGTGACTTACCTTGAATGGATGGATGAATGAAGAGGAAAGAAAAATCGAGAGTGTGGCGATCCGTGGTGATGATGGGGGGTCAAGTTATCGAGCAAGTCCACCAACTGTACAAACCAATGATGACACTGGGCATCCAAATATATAAACAAAAATAATTTCAATCAGATCAAAGATTGAAGTTAAATTCCAATGTCTCAATAGATCATTTCTCAAACATATATCAAATAATTATATACCACATACATGTTTATGTATATGAATATTTATTTTATATGTACACACTGTACGTATTTTCACTGCATCCTATATGCATAATGTGTCACTGAGCTGTCACTGCACATTGACGGGCAATATAAATGATCAAATGAAACATGCACATAGAATTTTAACGATCAAAATGACAAAAAAATATATATTCAAAAAAAAAAAAAAAAAAAAGCATATAAATTCTCAAATAAAAAATTATTATTAATAATCATCAATCCCGTCAACAAAATCGTTGATACATCAGGGAAATCAATTAATCTTGATCATGACTAATTACGCATTGACCGTGCATGATTATGTATTGTATTACAGTTGTATAGATTTAACATAGCGGGATATCTTACACGATTCATGCGTGACATTCCACCATACACAACTTCAAGTCACACTACTCGCGACACTGATGTTGTAGACATAAATATATACACGTATATAATATATATATACATATACATACATATATATATATATATACTTTGTACGTACCTATACACAATACGACTAGACCGCACAATCTAATCTGTATCCGATCGCATTTCGAGCCCCGCAATAATACACGGCATCATTCATCGATGCGATGTAAACCTGTATACATTTATACACACACGCGCACATATACATACACTAAATGTAATAAATATATATGTATGTACAGTTCCACTCGATCATTCACATTGCACGAGTGCGCTTGGCTGAGAACGCGCACAACTCACCACTTTAAACTCTCCAAGACTATACATTTATTCTTTTACTCTCCACCAATTCGATTACGATCGTTATAATTTTATTTATTTTTTTTTTTTTTTATATTTTTTTCGTTATCTCCCCCCGGCGCCGGATCGAATAACTGAGGGGAGAACTGTACTTTCACGAGATGTCTGACAGCTGATAATCAGCATCACTTTCACACGGTCGGATTCTTCTTCTAATTTCTTTTTTTTATTTTTTATTTTAATTTTTTATAGTCGTTTCAATTTTAGCTTTCATTTAAATATACATTATATATCTTAATATTTCCGGCGTCACGACAAGATCAAGTAAGTTTAATCTGATAAGATGTGTTTGTTGACACGTCGCGAGGTGTGTGTATGTATATGTAGCGGTCCAGTCGCGAAAGACACGCTGGTTGAACTGTCGTTCGGAGCAACTGGGACCGCGGTTTAGTATGAAGCAACGTTCGTTGTTGACTGCATCAGGCCTTGCGCCCCTCCTCGGACACTGCTCGACGCCAATCGACTGCGCGTATATACCTTTGTGTATATAGGTGTATTATACACCGATTGTATACGCACTAATATAAATAAATCCGCAATTGACTGATGCACTCAATGTATATTTGTGTACTGGCCGCGGTTTGTTTATTTATGAATTATTTTTCTTAATATTTTTATTTATAAACGCAAGTCTATACAGGTATTTTAAAGAGAAATATTTGTAATAAAATTTGTGGTTAATGTTATAAAGTATTATGTAATCACATTTCAACGAATTTGTAATTAATAATTACATGTATATAAAATAAGAAATTAAGTTATTCTTTCTATACACAATTTATTTTTTACTAGCGTGTGTGTTGGGCTTTTGCATTGCAGTTAAACTAACATATCTGTAGATCTATAAATTTTACTAGAGGCTTTTCCGCTAGTGCACAAAGTACTTTCCGTTTAAGCTCTTGGGCTGAACTCGTTATACCTGGCGTGTAACTTGGGTAATGTATAGAAGAAGAAATAGTGAGAACAAGGATAAATGCAACTATATGAGAAAGATGTAACAAAAAGTAAAAGCGATTTATTTTCTATGAAGAAAAATGAAGCGTGATTTTTATTCCAACTGTGATATCTTGTAAATTAAAAACTTTTCTTTTTTTTTTCATCCATTTCAATTTTAATTCTTTTATAAATATATACGTATGTATGTATCGTATACCTATATTTATACGTGTCTTTTATAATATGGTGGCTTCTTTTGGGCCTATTATCCTCGTTTTCTGTCTCCAGCTGATGCAGTTTATATTCTCACGATCACTCTCACGTCGAGTTGGTGCTAATTGTCGGCTCTGAATCGCTACAATTTTCATTTCTCCGCCAGCAGCCGCATATCCCATCACCTCACAGTAATTACTTTTGAGCGGATACACTATACTATTAAAACGACGACCAGCAATATGTGGATCACACTGTGAAGATATTATATATACATACGTGGCATACACATAGACACTCCTTTCTCATGTGCATTTAGTTAATGATTATACATAAAAATTTTCGTGCAAAAAACTCATTTAACTATTTCAAAATACATTCACCAATGAAAATAATTACTGTATATAAACATTCGAGAATTCTCAAATAAAATTCAACAGCTAATAGATAATATTATCACAAATACACAGATATAATTTTTTTTTTCTGTAATTATATATACATATATTCATACATATATTAAAAAGTTAATTGCATCTCATTCACCATTATTCAACATTGATCTCGCATGGCTTCAATGCGCATACATACATATATATCTATATTATTTCATGTAGTCTTTATGGACATCACATCGGCTCTCTCATGACCACACCGCGCGCGCAGTTGTGGCTGTCTATTATACGTTGCGTCGAACAGTAATTAATGCATCTTTTGGATTATCCCCAGCACGTTCATATTATTATAGTAAACGTGAATATTACTGTGTATATATACGCACACATAAATATATATATTTATACATACATGCATTTATATATGGGTTAATGCAAAAATTATCCGAGATACAAATCGCGTGATGCAGTCATTAAAGCCTTTCTATACTCTGTCGCGCCCATCGATAATAAATATGTCCAAAATATTTTCAAGAGTGCTGCAATTTAATTTATATATGTATTTATGATTATTATATGCCTTAAGCACTGTATATTAAACGTCATAATAATAATTTTCCTGATCAAGATAAATATTTATAGATACATATACATATACAGGTATTATATGTACTCTAATATTTTGCATAAATAAAAAGCTGAGCAGAAAATTTTGCGTGCTGTGTATATCGATGTGACAGCGGGGGCCGTGACGAAGCGAATCAACTGTGGCTTTGTATTTATCATGTATATATATATATATATATATATAAGATACCTACATCTTTAAAGAAGTAGTAGAAGAAGCGGGTATACAGATAGGGAGGTAATACAATGAGGAGCAAAGGGATATATATGTTGCAAAAGTTGGTGAACGAGTAAAGAAAAGATGTCGCTATTGCGTGCATCGTGCCGGTCGACTTCTTATAAACATACTGCACACATTCACGCAGATAAATTTAATATAAATGTGTATTTATATATATATATGTATGTATACATTGCGAGTATATATAAATGATAAAAACCCGAGGTGGAAACGAGCGGCTAAACCTCAATAAGCATAAAGACTTGCATGCAAATACCAACCAATTATAAAAGAGTCGTTGGGCTCTCAATGATATATTATCAATTTTCATGGCACGATCCTTTTTAGTCCAAAATATTATCGGTAAAGTGAAGTGAAGGAGGTAGAGGTTTTTTTGAGAGGTTCACTCTCTTTCTTGAGATAGCTAAAAAAAAATTAAAAAATAAAAAAGAAATTATAAAAAAGAAAAAAAAATTCGTCGCCGTTAATTACTGTCAACCGTATCTTCGAAGACTTCGCTGCTGAGGATATCGTCGAAAAGAAATAAAGAATACAAAGAGAAAGACACAGTAGTGAGTAAGAGAGATGGAGAAAAGGAGGCAAGTTTGTAAGAGGCGACGAGTGGTGTGTATGTCTGGTATACATGACTTTGGTATCAAGCGGACATTGGGTGATCGACGAGTTGTGTGTGCCTCTGGTCTATACACACGCATACCGTGCGAGCTTACTGAATGCGCTGGCAATTATGTTATCTTCTTTTTTATATATACTTTTAAAAAAATATGTATATGTGTATATATATACAACGTCGTTTTGCTTCACCATAAATCATTGAGCGCGCGCCAATACACAGGCAATTTCTATTCATCATCAATTTAATTTATAATCGTAAAATAAAATAATAAAATTTATATTGATTATATATGTGTAGGGATTTTCATTTGAATTTTCTAATCGATGAAATAAAATTAAATGAAAGAAAAAGAATAATTTATGGAGGAATTAAATTAACTCAAGCATTAATTTGATAAGTTTTTATTGTGCCAAGTGGGAATTAATATATAGTACAAGAGTTCTTATATGGTGTCGATAAAAAAAAATGTTATGATTGGAAGTGTATATTTATATAAAAAATAAAAAAGAAGAAGCATTTGATTTATCAAAGAATTGCAGCGAAGCGTGAAACCATCTAATGTTTGTGCGTGTGTTGGAAAAAGTTTTACGTGTTGAAAATACAACGAGTGCCATAAGATTCGTGGAATGTGTCGCACACAATTTATATATATGTACAAAACTATATGAAAAATCTTTGAGGATACAGAAAGCTCGCGCGTGCGTACGTGTGGTGACTTATGTGAATGTATAGGGGATATATGGAATCGCGGTGAATCAAACACAGTGGACACCACCATGAATTTTCAACGGTGAACATGGGAAAAATGTTACCCAGCGTGTGGAACATGATGCATGGCAGTCTAAATCGAGTTTTCGTTCGTTTCAAAACTTTCTTTTACGTTTCAATGGCTTCGGGGCACAAGCTCTGCAGCCAGGAAAAGAAGATCCTGAATTTTTTATATAAAGTTTTGTATATATAGATATATTCACAAAATTATTTCATGTAAATATATGGATTTAACTATAAAATATAACATCCTCAGGTTTATTAGATTAGCCTGCAGCTCTTGTCATTCAAAAATGTAAATTTATCCATCAAAAAAAAAAATATTATTAATATAATTATTATTATTTGATATTAAATTTTATAAATTAATTATTTTATTAATTATTAATTATTAAATTAAAGATAATAAATATTAAAATAATATCTATATTTTATTTTAAAGTTTCCATAATAAATATCTTCACTGCAAGGTTAGATTTATTTTTTATTTAATAATATTTTTCTATTTTTTGTTTAACTTGATAAGTGATATGGCGATTGAGTATTTTATTAACACAAAATAAGATATATTACATTATGAAACATAAAGTCCATATATTTATATACACTTAAATGTCTTGAAACCATTTATTTACTTTGATATAGTCATACGGTGACGTTGAAGCAATAATCTTTGGGCAATCGCCTCTGTATCGACATTATCGATACAACATATCAGCTTTGGTAAATAACTCTGATAAATGTTTCATTTTCTACATACAATATAGATTGATACGTATATAAATAAAACTACTTGACTATATAATCCCCATACAGTTATATTATCATTATATACTAGAGTCAATGGCGATATATAGTTTAAATTTATTTCCGTGCATTTTTTAGAGACACATATCTATTCAATAAACCTTTGGACTTGAATATATAAAATAAATAGATCATATATATTTATTAATCTTTATTTTTTTCAATGAAATTTGTAAAATATATCACATTATGTTGGTGGTAATAAGACATGAATCTTTTAAACATCAGTATAAACCATGTATATAATGCGGAAGTTACGGAACTGATTTATTATGAAAAACAACGAAAAGTATATGGATGAAATATATGTACATATTAGATATACACGTATATGTGAACGAAAAATGTGGACAGTACCGAGACAGAGAAGACACATGGGGCAACTGGGGTGGGTTTTATACTTGATATGGTTTCGCGTGTGTTACATAAAGTTGACTGGGCAACATTGGGGCAAAACAGTGGGCATACATTATGGTTACTTGTCCGTGGAATATATATATACAAGTCTTGGTGCATTTCACGATGGGGGTCTTTAATTATGATTTAGTAACGTCGATCTTTTCGTGAAAAAATAATATAGCCACATGTCTCATATATAATCTTTAGTTAATTTCCATTATATCAGCAAAAATTATCTTCGTTTAAATTATTAATAATCACCCAAGCATTATATAAACTAACAAATCATAAAATACAATATTATATCGATAATATAATTTGCAAAATATATGGAAATTAAATAATAAGAAGAAAAACAAAATTATTTGTGCATGCACCAACCTCAATTCTTAATTTACTTATTCACCCATATTTTTTTTTTTAACACACAGTTGTAAAAATTAAATGAGACCGCACGCTGGAAATATATACATTTGGAGGGTGCTCGCACACACAGATATTACCCTCAAGAGTGTGAAGATGAAATCACCCGACAAATTTCACTCCCAATAACTACCTGCGGTTGGGTTGTACTGTCAATGTTTATGAGATTTTGTGGTCCTACGAGAATAATTTGAAAAGTTTCGCGCGCCGCATTCCCATGACCGCGCTTTATTCTCGAGATATAATACAATCGTGTACACACAAGGGTGTGAAAACAGGCATTACATATATATTCATACAAGCTGTATCAATATATAAATATACATGTATTGTAATAAGTCAGTCGTATATTGATTTGAAGTATCTTGCACAAGGCATTTCACTGCTGGTAAATTTTCACGTAATATATAGCATAGTCTCTTCACGTCCAAACTCACTTACATATATATATTATATATAGACATATATATATATGTGGTCTTAGGCCGTAGTGAAGGTTAAACCGGTTCCTCTTGCGCACACCTCGAAACTTATTAATATTACCAGCCAAATGGATATTTAATTTTATTGCGGTTTTTTTTCTCCCCATGATTTTTATGGGATGCTGGTTCGTGTGCGCGTTTCGCATGCGTTTATACTTATTTACTATGACTTTTCTGTTGACTTTCAGTATATACTGATGATCCAATTTATTTGGAAGCTATAATTGCTATTCAAAATTACTTTGAAATTATTATTTATTATAATTTATTTCAATTAAAAAAATATTATGATTGAAAATATTATCTGATTTATTTTAGATATATTTTAATTTTATTTATATATATATTATGAATATATTAATAATTGTGGAAATGAGATGATGGTAAAATGTTGACTGTGAACCGCATTAAATTGAGACTGTGTAAATATTACTCACGAGACTTGTGATGGAAAATATAATACGCTTTCATGTGATGATGAGGCGTGCGGTATTTTTCAGATAAAAATTCTCATGGGTTAAAAGGTGCGTTGGCAATTTTTATTGCTAGTGCGACCACAGTCTCGCACACATTTCATTGTCTGTGAGTTTGTATCCGTGCAAACCACGCCGCGTGTTTCATTCCATTGTTAACCACGAAGACGAAATTGACTGCACGGCTAATCAAATGGTTGTCAAAAATAAAATAAAAAATCCTTTGCGTACTAAAATTGGCTCTTCAATTGCTCACAAACGTATATATTCTTGTATCTCTATATACAAGTAATTCATTATTTTTTTTTCTCTTCGTATATTATATATTGAATATACAGTAAGAAAAATATGTCAGATATTATATCAATATATATATATATATATATATATATATATATATATATATATATACTCACGATGAGGTTTATCGATAACGGTATTGTGTGAACTAGTTGTAAAGTAATCGGTTTTACCTCAATCGCTATCATACAAACATCTAAATGCATTAAAACGATTTATACACATAAAAAAAAAATAAAATGTTTTAGTTTCTATTTCTATGAATCATCGCAATTTTATATATATAAATTATTAATAATTTTTTTTAAAAAGAATTCAATAAACATAAAAATATTCAGGACATAAAAATGAATGAAAAATTTTTATCTGTATAGATTAACATGATAATGCTAATGGTGAAATGAAAATATTCATATATACGATGGTTTCAGCATGATACTATTGAAAATGTTCGCTCTTTAAATTGCCAAAGAAGTTGGTATTGCAGAATGGAATTGGTGAGTGAGCGTTTGAAATATGGACGTGGAAAATGGGCGAGTGAGAGAATCATTGAAGAGCGAGAGGTAAAGAGACGCGAGTGGAGAGTAGAGGAAAATCGATTGGCACAAAACGAGCTCTTGGGAGTTGGTGGGCGGTTCTGATCAAACGAGCAACCCGCCAGGCTTTTTAGCTTTCAGGGATATACTCGTGGGTTTACATAGGCACCACAACACGCGCAAGCCTTCGGCATCTCTCGTAGTGGTAGCAAACATCATCCCCCTAAAACAAAAAAAACAAAAAAATAGGCGCCAATCAAACAAATTTATAACAATTTGTGTATATAAAAATAAATGAATTTAATATATGAATATGGTCATTACTTATAAATACTTATATTATATTATTCAGATAGAATATAATTATAATAAATTGTCATTTATATATGGATCATTTTTCTGTGTATATACAATTGTGCATTATGACAGTGTGACAAGTCCAATTGCGTTCATGCTGACGCACGGACAGTAATATATGACTCACTGTACTTTGATACATATTATTTAAGTGATAGTTGTAGTTATCTAATATAACATACGTGCTTTATCCACTGAAGACGACCATCGCCATAGCCAACATTACTCAACCTCATATATATTTTTTATTTTATTTTATTTTATGTATTTATTTATTTATTTTTTTTTTTTTCGTTCTACATGTATGCCAGCTACGTGTATAAAGCTACTCATATGCATCACACGCACCACTACATGGATATATAGTTAAGTATATAGTGTGTGTGTATATATGTATACACTTAAAGCTACTTTATATTCAAAGTGTGATACTACCAGTGTAATTAATGTTTCGATAGTATCTGTTAGTGTATAAATTCCACTAAATCATTGATCATTTTCACGGATTAATTTTCAAAAAACCAATCAACAATTTAATATACATTTTTTTTTTTTTGATTTTATTTTTTTAATTGAGTTTGAATTGATACTTGATCGGTAATGAATAAGAAACAAAGATGAAAATGAAAAGATATAGATAAAATCGTAATAGACGTAACTATATACAGAATTAAATTATATAATCGATACAATGGACATTGTGAATTCCATTTGAATTAATTAATTGGCTAGTTAGCTCATAGTGCAAAGCCAAAGGTTTTGCTCATCCTACCGTTGTCTTCCATACATAGGAATATAAGCGGATGCGCAACGTTTGTGTGGTAATGGCAAGTTGCACGATAACTCTTTTGGTATCAGCTTTCTATGTGCGCGCGTTCGATTCACATATCGGGCGAATTTGTAGAGTTGTGAAACGCGCAAAGTGAAGTGGAGAGTGAGCAAGAGATGAAGAGAATGGAGAAGCGGGTGGTGGAGGAGTAAACCGTTGAGTCGGGTAACGAGAGGATTAAGAGCCGAGTGACATGGCGCCACATGTTCACGGGCGAGAATTATCGTTGCAATTACGGCTACCGACAACCTCTCTCCGCGCACATTGACTCTCAGTTCGCGAGTCCTGAAGAGTCGTTGGTTTTACCTATCACTACTGCTACTGTTATACAGTATAAATAAAATTAAACCACATCCATTTCTCACCCTCTGTTCGCTTCGGAAATCGACATCGATCCTGCAATATAGGGGTGATACCTTTGTAGATTTCGGTCATACATTAGCCCGGTGTCCACAATTTATTTGTCATGTCACCAATGTATACAAATAAAATAAATATCTGATGTCAGAATAAATATAATAAAATAAAATTAAAAAAATTTTATGATAAATTGTAAATAAAATATTAAATGTTTGTTGTGTTTTTGTATTTGAATAATTGATAATTGATTTTAATTATTTAATAGTCAAATGAGTATAAAGTTTTATTCAACCCAATTTGTCAGATAAATGTGATTGGAGGTAAAGACATTTGGAAAATATTTATGCTGATCATGGAAAAAAAATAAAATATTAGGTATACAACATGGGTGGTTAGCTTTATGAATTATTAACCGACTTATCGCGACTCGAATCAATTAGGCTAATAGTTGTTTACGTGCACTAGCGTCCACCACATTCGTATAGGGAGAGATATGAAACAGAAGGGATGTACGTGTATGTACTGTCTATATATACAACTTTCAATTGCGGATTGCGTTTGACCTCACACTTTATATGGATGCTTCCCGATATATCTACATACTATGTGAATGTATAAATACTTTGTATGTATTGCTATCGACGTAGGTGGCAGACGCATCGTCGTGTGGTTGCACACATGAAAGAGTCACCCAACTATATTCTCTTCATTCAGGTTCTTCTCTATTGCTATAACGGTGTGGGCTTTCATGGAAAATTCCAAGCCACAGATCGTCGGGCTGATATTATCTGTATCTTCTACACAGAAAGCTGAAATATTATAATATTTATACTTAGGTATATAAAATTAAAATGAATCCTGATATTAATTAATTTTTATTTTTTTAAATTATGGAAATTTAATGAAATGTTGATACAATTAATAAAAATTTCATTATTCATAAATGGGAAATTTATTTTGAGTGACAAATATGAGGTTTTAGTGAGTACATTAAACCAAGTGGTGGATTTAGTCTTTTGCTATTTTCTTTCATTGACCTGTACCTTTTCTCAACCCTTTTCCATCTCGGTTTTTTTTTATTCTTCAACTCTCTCGTTCTCTCTATCATTTCTCTTTCTTTTCTTATATATATATATTTTTTTCTTTTTTATCTTTTCATCTTTTCTCGTTTGAACTTTTCAATGGGCTAATTCTTTTCCGCTTTTGTCATCCAATAGTTCACGTCTCATGATGTATACGATCTCATCGAACTTTATACTTTTATCTCGGCGCCTCTCTTCTCCTTTTAACAATTGCCTTTTCATCTTATATATCTCCTTGACACTATATTTTATATACATGTATATACACACACAGGTAAATGAATGGCCGCGAGCGCGCGCGCATCTTCACGTCGCGGTTATTCACACCCTCAACTCCACGGGGTTCTCAAGTCCGTGTGCTCTCCACCTGCTAAGCTATAAGCTTTTCAACGCGCAATTCTCATTGTCTGGGTGACGTTATTATCGTAATTGAATGCTTGTCCGGCCAGAAGAAATTCTTTCACCGTCATACTAAAAGATAAAAATTCATAAAACAATTATATATTATATATAATCTTATCATCACTGTACACTTTAACAATTTATATTTTTCTATTGTTTCAAATTGTAACGGGATTTTATGCAATGCAGAAAAATTCAAGATTAATAATTAACTTTGATGCGATTTGAAAAATAACTCATTACATTTTTAATTTTATTATATTAAAAAATATTCATATATAATATTCTTAATTTTTTTGCTTTCTCCATACAAATAATTATTTCTTATTTTTCAAAAAGAATAAAAAAAAGTGATATAAAATCTCAAAATAAATATAAAAATAATGATATAATTAAACAGCTAAACATCAAAATACAACTGTACAATATATAATATACAGTTATGATTACCACAATCGTTCCGGAGCTCTGAGTTCCTTATGTATAGTCCCAACTGGCGACTTTATATATTAACGTGAGAGAATCAGACCTTTATTCCTTCAACAATATAAATATATATATATATCCATACGAATGATCTACCGGTATATGAAAAATGTATACATATACCAATGCGCGTGTCAGCTTATCTGTTCACGATTAACGTGCTCACAATAATATACGTAATAGAAATTATATTCAACGCCGCTGTTGTGGATAGCTTGGTAAGACTGCAGCATCTTGCGGTATATAACACATACTGCATGTATATACCTATTGTGTAGATCCATTGGCGCACGAACACAGCACCTCGTCGATGAAAATGATTGCTGGCATCTAACAATACACCGCATTATTGTCAAGAGATGAGAGACACGTGATTGTGCACGTATACACATATATTATACATATAACTATAATATACTTCAGTCCGTTATGTTTTATTCCACTAATTCGCTCTACGATTAAAGAATTAAATGAATAAAAAAAAAGGAAAGAAAAGAGGCGTTGAAAAAAAAAAAAAAAGTTTAACGTAAAAAGTAGAGGGTTACAAAAGCTGGATAATATTCTGTGCGCAATTCCAATTCTCGCGGAACGTATATATATACATACTATTCCACGGGTGACTCACGCGGGTTAAAATTTAGTCGCAAAAAAGAGAGTACATATATAATAGAGGGAGAAAAAGAGAGGTTATACCTCGTCATAAAGGAAGCGTTAGTCCATAAATTGTGAGAGCCCCCTCAGTACCTCCTATAACCGTTCTCTTACTTACTCATCGTCATTCGCCTCTCTGCCGTACTACTCAGTCGCCCCCTTTGCCTCATTGACGACGACCATCGTCACTATACTACCGCGCACCCAGGACGGCGGTCCCGCAACTATATATATACACATTTATAACCATCCCTTTGCTTCCGACCTCGTCTTCTTCCCCTCATTCTCGTTACTCCACCGCCCTCGTCGTCCACCGTCATCGCAGTGTTAGACGCCAATTTTGAGGGTGCCGCCAGGAAACTACTACCCTCGACAAAACTTGGTGAATTCATTATAATGCGAACAAAGGCGTGCGAAGCCCGTAGGCACTGTACTTTT
Source organism: Microctonus aethiopoides (assembly GCA_030347275.1). Taxonomy (NCBI): domain Eukaryota; kingdom Metazoa; phylum Arthropoda; class Insecta; order Hymenoptera; family Braconidae; genus Microctonus; species Microctonus aethiopoides. The sequence continues at coordinate 3,304,052 of JAQQBS010000004.1, forward strand.
TCTTTCTTTCTTTCTTTTTTTTTTTTTTTTTTTATATATATTACGCTTGGGACACCCGAGAAATTGGGCGCGATCGATTTATACTATTTTCTTTGCTTGTAAAAATGCCTGTGAAATAACTCCTTTGATAGTCGCAAGCGTCCAATGTACAATCAATTCAATTTTAAAATAAAGAAGGAAGTCGAGAGAAAAAATCAATTCCTTTTAAATTTACGCGCAAACTTTAGTATAGGTACTTTTTCTCTTTTGTTTTTTTCTCTTCTTTTTTTTTTTTTAAACTCTAGTGCACGTAATTCATGAGAGTATATATATACATTGTAGTATGTACGCGAATGAACAATTCCATCTGCGCGCACCCCCATGCACTCTACTTGCATTCTCTTGTTTCAAGTAGCGGCCGCATAGTTCTTCACTCTTCTTTCATTATCATTCCCTCTCTGTTACTCTACCCATATATATATTTATCTATATGTATATATGTGCGATCTCATCAAAGAGGTCGCGCGCACTGAACAGAATTCTCTCTTCGGTTCAATAGCCGGTCGAGTCAACTCTTGACCAAACCAAGTCTCGTAATTAACTGAGTGCATCCCTTTCTCGATAGAGAACTTTACGCTTGCCAGAGTTTGTCGCCTTGATGGATTATCGATGATGGTCGATCGAGTGTATGTAGCAGTTGCCACACAACTGTATTTGTTGCTGAAAATTGTTTAAAAAAAAAAAAATTCATTGCCCAGTGAAACATAGAAATCGTATATAAAAATAAAATGTCATAAAATTATACATTTATAATTTTTATTATTTATTTCATTCATTATAAATATACATAATATATTAATTTATTTTGTGGTATCCAAATATTTTTTACTGTGCTTTCAATTTTACGACTTTGCGTTTGACTGGTATATGGATTTTTAATATAGAATATTTTATATATTGCAAGAAAGCCCCGCCTGATTGGTTTGAGACCAGCCTCCACCAATGAAGATTTGAATGTGAAGAGCACGCGACCAGTTGGACCGAGGGCAAAACGTAAAACTTACCGATCGGTATACGATAACTGGTGTTTAACACGCAAACGCTACGGCTATTAAGCCCTGCCCACTATATACTTCGGCATATATATACATATATACATATTCACTTGGTACATTAACCAACCATAAAGTCATCTTCAATCTGTTTTTAATGTGTCAGCCTACGATAATTAAATTTTTCATTCACACAAATTAAAATAAAAAAAAAAAATATATAAAGAGAAATGTATATATATTTTTTTTCGTTTCAAAGAAGATATTTTTTGTTAAACTTGAGTGAATTCGTTGTTGCTTGACGGTGTAAAAAGATAAACCATTCAAATGCGTAAAATTATTGATACGAAAATTTTTATGGATGTATGCAATATTGGAAAGCAATGGGAATCGCGAGATTGGATATATATGGGAGGGTGAAAATACATGGTGAATTCACTTGTGCATGGTTAGAATAGAGCCATAACGATCGGTAGAAGAGAGGAGCAAGAGAGTGCAGCACCACAGAATAGATCGGATCAGCCACTGAGACCTTTTAAGAGAGCTCGGCGGGCCGCTCTGCACAGTCCACGAATAAAGACGCAAACTCGATTTGTCGATACACGCTCCGGCTTCAGCAACTTACTAGAAGTTACAAGAACGATTTAAGCATAAATAAATCATTCGCTATTCAATAAATATATCAATTTCCCAATGAAAATAATTGTACATATCAATTTTTCCATACACTTAAAATACAAATATAAAATGTTTGGTATATAATTGTATAATTATCATTCAATTTAATATTGAATAAAAAATTCACATTGGCAAATATATGCAATGATATTATTTACAGTTGACATTTGACGATTGTGGCTATGCAATGCTAAGAATCCAAGCAACGCCCATCCATGGACTTCAACAAGAGTGAAAAGCATCTGTGGGGCAATATAAATCAGGTTTTGCGCGTAATCGATCAGTGTAATGTATCAAGCGGTGGATCGTTGAAAAAGTCAGTTAGTCGACAGCAGTAATAAATAAGGACATATAATTCCGTAAGGACAGGTAAAAGAGAAGTTTCAAAAGACAAAAGGAGAGAAAAAAAATATTTATATGTACACATATAAAGTATGTAGAGAAAAGGAGAAGAGAATATTGGCAGGAAGGCGTTTATAGTACATCGAAAAGTTGTATAAGAAAATATAGAAAAGGGAAAGAAAAATATAAGGTTTATAATGCTTCTCTCGTGTGTGTGTGTTCTCCTGTATATGACAGATGACACTGCGATACATGCCACCTGCTCTTATTTCGTTCAAATTTATGTATCTCACTGTCCAAGTCGACAAAAAAAAAAATTGTCTGATCGACGATCTCACGTTTGTATATATAACTATATACTTTTGTATATATGTATTTATACATACATCCATGAATATTTGTAAGTGTATACGCATAAAATGTCGATAGGTAAAGCCACATAGTTGCCAATGCGGTTCTTTTATCTATCATCGTATCATGATTCAGCTACAAATCAATTTATCTGGGCTGACACGTTCGATCACGAAATAAAAAAAAAAAAATTGGCTGACGCATGGCAAACACATTCTGATACATGGAGTTTCACATCTCCACCGTGAAAATCACGAGATATCACTTAATCTCTCCAACACATACGCATATAAATATATATATAGTTATATCGTCATAGTAATATACGATGAGTTTATTTCGAATGCTAATCATCGTAATATATTCACCGCTCTGTTACGTTTACCACACTATCCAGAAACCATTCCATTAACTATTTGCTATATGTGAAAGGGCAATCAAACACACATACACATACATAATCCAAGTGAATATTCGTGTGTTCAATCTTCCATCAAGACGTATATTTAATGACAACATCATACATATAAAAGATATATATAAGTATTTGAATATAAAATGTTGTTACTTGAATTATATATACTTTTGCTTCTCGACTAGTATGTATGTATGTATGTATTTATAAATAATACATGCATATAATTTTTTATATTCAACGTGTGTTAACGGAGTAATGCAATCGTAAGTATAAAAGGTAAATGTATGTGTATACATATGTAATGGAAGAGGTGAATATACAAGCATTGGTTGTTTAATGCATTCTTCCACTGAGCATATAGTATGACGAAGAAACTCGGCGGCAACACACGGCGGCGTCGATTTGCCTCAAGATTTACGGCTAGCACTAAATATCCCAAGCTCGGTGTTATTATCGACTTTATTACACTACCGGATGCGCAACGCAACCCGTACGATAGGGTTAACAGAAAGAGCAATGCCATTTTGCGTCTGCGCCTCGTATATCATTTTGGTCCCATTGACTTTTCGTTATATATACCAGTGGGTATCATCAAATATATATTCTTCATACTTACTTATATATACATTTATATATACAGAGTTAACATTATATGCATGCGATAATATAATACAATGCATAACATTTCATGCATCTGCGGGAGATTTTTATATGTATATATTTTTATTTTTTTTTTTTTATATTTGATGAAAGAATATTTTTATTTTCTCTTTCAGGTACTTACTTATTATTATGTATATTTACCAATTAATTTTGATATATATAAAGAGTAAAATTGCTTTGAGGCGTTCAATTATACAAATTCAGTTTAATATGAAGATAAAGAAATTGCTTTTATATATATTTTTTGATTATTCAATGATAATGGTAATGGTGATGGTTGTTGATATGACGAGATAGAAATGGAATTGTAAAGACTATTTCGGCAGAATTGAGTGTACAGTGAACGGGTGATGAGTGCAAAAGGGAAAAGGGAATTCAAGATGGATAGAGAGAAATAGTGGAAAAGAGAGAGAGAGAAAGAGAGGCAGTAAACAGTCCAAGAGCAAAGTGAAATTTATTCTGCAGGTACAAACGGATGTAAATTTATTTAAATCACGTGATTTCGACTGGCAGTTTATTGTGGCACGACGCGGCTTTATTTGCTTTATCACTGCATAGGTACAAGAGATGGGCGTACCCATCCGGTGCAAAAGGATTCTATTTTGCGGGAAAATTAAAATGAAATATCCGTTCCGCTGCAACGTTTGATATGTTTTTCTCTCGGGAAGAGAAAAAAAAAAAGGCAAAACATATATGTATACACACAATATTTATGTATCTGTACATGTATGTATATATAAGTACAACTGCACGCTCATGTATGGGTATATAATATGTGCCATAGGGATAAAATGAGGGTAGTTTTATATTTATGTATATGTAGAAAGAGAAATTGGAAATCGAGGAGAAATGACATGACGTAAGAGACACGATCCGCCCAGTGAATGTTGAAAAGAGAAAATAATTCTCGTCTCAGTCAATGTTTTATTCGCTGCTACTGCATACGCATGTATTATAATCTTCGAATTCACGGCGATAGGAATCGAAAGTAGGGGAATTTCACAAGAGACGAAGAAACAAAACATTGAATCGAGTCTCAGAGAGTACTGGCTGCTCGAGTATATATACATACATGTTACAACAAAGGTCTTTCTCTCTGTACTTGAACGCACTCAGGACGATCGGTGGATGCGAAGGGAAAATATATCGCCGAAACAGAAATAAAATAAAAAAAAAAACGCGAATAAATAAGAAAGGAGGGAACAGTGAAGTGAAGGAAAAGGGCAAGAGGCAAAAGACGGGGAGAGCAGCAAATGGTTAGATGAAAAGGGGAAAAAAAAAAAAGGAAAGATGATGCAGAGAAACGATGAGAATGGTGGTGGTTGCTACTACTACAGTGGAACTACGTCGGCGACTGCGATCGAGGAGAATGGCAAAGACGCCAGAGAAAGGATCACTGGAACTGAAAGAGGGTCTGGGGTAACTTCAATTTTTGAGCATAACTCATGCGCGGAGCGAAGCGCGCTTAAATCTTCTGTCCGAATAATAAGAGAAGCGCATTTACTTTCGGCTACTGCGGTGACAACCTATTGGAAACCCGTCGACGACGGACAATGTGTGTAACGGGGAGCGAATATATAAAGTTAGAATGAGTGAAGGAAAGGGGAATAGAGAATGCTCGCCGCTCTGGAGAAAACGGCAGCGTTCGTATATTCCTGTTTGGCAAGGTCGAATGAATCGTTATATTCTCTGAAGTCGGAGACCAACACGCGAGAGAGTCTGTATATATACTCTTTGATTTTACCGTCTCTCTCTCTCTTTCTCATCTTTCTCACTGGATTTTCGTATTATTCTCATTTCTTTTATATATTACCAAACTTCATAAAATGCATTGATGTCCATTTCATTCATTTCATATTATATTGAAACTCGACATTCTATAATATGAATTGATAATACACTGCTATATGACAGATATTTCCAAAAGCGATGAACATATATAAATATATTCTCTTTCATCTTATATGATAATATTCACAATTATTTTTATTAGTCATTGTATATTATTGTGAATTTAAAATACATAAGTATAATATTTATAAATAGAATATTTAATTTTCATGTTTCATTGAAACAACAATAAATGCCAGTCAAAATTCTCAGAAGAAAAAAAAAATAAAATACTCAATATAATAGTTTAAATAATAAAATAAAACCATTATAGCAATTTATTGTTATCTCATGTTATGAATTATTATAGTTTCTCACAATTGTATATTTTTTTTTTACCTAATACACGATATATTATCGCATTTAGTGATAAATACTGTTTCAAAGTTCACTTTTTTCTTTAATCCACGATCGATATTCACTAATTTCTGTATAAACACCAGGAAATCCAGCAGCTCGACAATCCTCACCACCCCATGAGACTATTCCAGCGAGTCGTTTTTCAATGACAAGAGGACCACCCGAATCTTTATTACACACATTTTTAGCGCCGTCTGGCCAGCCAGCACAAATTTGTTTTTCCGGAATTCCGCCAATGGCAGCATAACTTTCGTTACATTGAGCTTTTGATATAATTGGAACATTTGCTATTTGTAATACTGCAGGAAAGCCATTAGTAGTATTGCCCCAACCAGAAATGGTGGCAATAGTGCCAGGATTTGATACTTCACTGATTTTAAACATTTGAATTGGCTGACGTGTCTCATCCAAATATAATGGTTCATTCAAACGTATTAATGCAATGTCGTCGTGCGGTGGTTCAGTATTATTTTCATATCTGAATATTTCTGCAATTGTATGCAATGATCCACCATGATCGTGAGTTGTGCTACCAGCGCGAATAGTAAAATTTTTATCATTCCCATTGACACAATGTCGTGCAGTAATAATCCACATATCAGAAATAATACAACCTCCACATATATGCTCATTCAAATATTGAAGACTTATTTGATAAGGAACTTTATCAATAGTTGTGTTTTCACCGCCGACGATTCGATTATCACGATTACCCACCAATGATATGGGCCACGTGTGAGCTGAAAAAAAAAAAAAAATTTTTATACTTCAACCTTGATGTCAAATTTAATAATTAATGCTTAAAAATTAATTTATATAATTAATTGATTATTTGATAACAATATTTATACGCTATTTCACATGATTTTATTACTTTTGTTCTTTTTTTATTTTATTTTCTCTTTTAATTCTTCATCGATACATGTGTTTATACACGATTTATTTACACAGGTATTGATAAGAAGATCAATCGGAAAAAAATATCTTTGTGAAAAAGATAATGGTATTTACTCACCGTGTGCTATCGTATAAATGACTATGACACTGAAGAATTTAAACATTGTAATGTTTCTCACAGTACTTCTCAACGATGAGTTTCGTTACTTACTGACAGTACGTTCTCTTATATAGCCAACTTAATCATTGTGAATTTGTCAATTTATTTATTTTCAAAGTGGGGAGATATAATATTTAATGGTATTGGTGACAAGTCTGTGAATTGACGATGAAACAGTTAATTTGTGAGTAACCAGTTTTACAAGAGTTCTTATAACAAGAGCGTTAATCAAATAAATATGTATACTTCTATCTAAAAGTATACATATAACTATCGATTACTTTGAAATACTTATCTGTTCTTATCCATCACATTGCCTGAGGAAAACCCAATGCATTGATAAATTTAACGCTTTACGTAATGTGACAGTAGATCAATATCGTCACGTGCGTACTTGAATATATAATGAAAAAATAATTTTAACATAAAACTGATTTTTTGATTCTCATCAAAAATATTTTTTGGAATTCCCGTTATCTTACACGACATCTCAATAACGTGGTGATTTTTAGTTAATTATTTTTGCCGACGTTTTCATTATCATTTTACTTACATTTATATGTATATGTAAACATATATTTTTATTTTTTTTTATTTATAACTATTGCATTAATAATAACGTCGCATGAATAAATCAGATATAATTTTTGGAATGTCACGTAATGATTGTGAATTAATGTCTTGTAATATAACTGTAACATCACGTATATATACATACTACTATTCATAATGAAAGTATCAACAATATCATCAATTTCAATGAAATTTTAATGGAATTTCATTGAATTATTCCACGATGTGAATATGAAATTCCAGTGAAATTGCAATCACTACCACTGCATCATTCTCAAATTAATCCATCATATAATTGATTATGAAATATATGAGAAATTATAATTAAACGAACACTGTGTATTTAATCACTACAAGAATTTAATAAACCATTAAATTCTCGTTGAATGTATATATATATGTGATTTTGTGTTAAATAAACTCCCGATACTCATATGTATGATAGTCATTGGACTATTTTATTTGAGAGGTATATGCACATATACATATAAGCTTTGATAAAAATCGATCGAAACGTAAATTCATTTCGTATATACATTCTCTCCACCGTATAATTAGCGCGACTCTGACTCCGTCGCTATCCACCGTCGATCGGACTCGAGATATAGTTCCTTTCTTGAATTAATTAGCCCATAGGGTCGAGCGCACGCCGCGGCCGGATTGGGTTACCCGAATTTCGAGTTCACCATTCTCATACAAATAAAATATATATATATATATACAAATACTTTGCACAATGCATACAATTTCGAAAGAGCAATACTTTGGCTTCGATAACGAGAACATTCGTATAAACGATCACTTTTCCAAATGAAATCCTTCGATATAATATACAGTGTAAAATAAATTAATTTAATATATAAATTTAATATACACACTGGCGAAAATTTCTTATCGGATAAAATAATGTATATAAAATAAAATGGAAAAGTATAATAGATATTGATAATAAAACCGCAATGTGTATAGGTACTAAATAAAAATTCAAGCGTCAATGACAGGATTTTTGGAGTCACTGTGTCTGAAGAAAATCGTGTCTCTGTATCCTAAATGACAAAGTTACGGAGACAGCAATCGTGATCTCTTTGGGTTTTCTAAAAAGGATTCACCTTGGGCTTGTGTGTGCCACGAGAGAATTGGAAAAATCCTCAAGTTTTACGAGGGTAAAAATTGTGAACCATAGAGTTTTACGAAGGCAAAAGTAAAGCCTGGATTTTATCCAGTTTGTGACATTGTCATTGTGTCATAGTGTGGTAATATAACTGAGTCGTTGTAGTCATTATCATAGCATTTTTTCTGAACATTCCATCGACGAATCGCGCACTATATATCGATACATGAAATACAAAAAAAGCATATGTATAATAATATTGAACTCCGCGGGCGGCTGCTCGCAGACATGGGTGCTACAAATGGGCGGGCCAGGTACGCGGTACCCTCAGGTCATATATGAGAGGGAACGAGAAGCGTGCACGGCCCTGCCGTGTTGCGATGAGAAGAGAGCGAACAAGAGGATAATTGACGAAAGAACACGGACGAGAAACGCAAAACAAGGAAGAGAGAAAGAGAAAGAGATGAATAATGCGCAGGTGAAGTGAAGTTCTCCACACAGGCATTTTGCATTAGTAGTAGTGTAGTGTGATGGTTGTGGTGGCAAGTCAGCACATTGAGAGAGAGAGAGAGAGAGAGAGACGACTATCAAGGTGAACCACTTACACTTTACCGACTAGATTACACTAAGCGATCGTCCAGTGAGAAAGAGAAAGAGAGTGCGAAAGGGCAAAGAGAAGAGCGCGCGATGGTATAGAATTCTATACTCGAGCAATGTCAGCAGACGGTGGGCGCATATACACAAGTAGAATACTGCCAGCAAGTTGTGTATAGGGACGGGCGGGCGCATTGCGTGTGTACCTTGGACGTAGTTTGATCACGATCGCACCCGACTTCCGACCAAAGTCTCATTTGAACACACAGGCTTTTATATAGAGCGCATACTTATATAGCGCAACATATATATCGCGCGAGCTACTGGTGCGCATAACACGCGACTTCAAAAACCATCTTGTATATATATATATATCATACACCTCCACTGATCATTGTCTGACTTTATATATATATTTATTAGGGTGGCGGAAAAAAACCGACTATTTTTTTTTTTTGAGTCTCGGGTGAAAAAATGTTAGTGTTTGATATTTTAAGAGCTCCCTCCAAAGGACAGTTCGAAAAAAAATTTTTAAGAGGTCGCTCCAAATTTTTTTGAATTACAAAAATCGTCAAAAATCGAAT
>JAQQBS010000004.1:3313803-3332159 GCA_030347275.1 Microctonus aethiopoides
AAAACTAACATTTTTTTACTCGAGACTCAAAAAAAAAAAAAAAGTCGGTTTTTTTGCGCCACCCTAATATTTATATATAATTTTTTTTGTTGTTTCAACTGATAAAGTCATTTTTGATATATTTTTGTTTTTCTTAATTAATTCATTTTCCTTTATATAAAATTGATTTGTTTGTTATTTCATTGAAATTTTGATATACGGTTTTATATAGATAATGAATTTGTCGCATTCACATTTTTCAATCTTTCGTTATACACTAACTCTGTGCGATAGTACTATATAACGTAAGAGAATTTATTCGGGCACATGAATTTCCAGCAACGAAAGAGCGTACACTTATATATATTTCGACGTAAATTCTTAGATCAAGTGGGGTGGAGCGTGATATATATACATTTATACATATATATGTATATATAAAGTTGAGATAGAATGTGAAGAAGTGGAGAAAATAGTAATAGGGTGAATGTGTAACATAGGAGAGAAGTATTGCTTTAGTGTGTAAGAGGGGCCAAAGTGCGCTCGCGGTTTGTGTCGAAGAAGAATAAAGAGTCGGTGGAAAGTGGATTCAGTGTCGAGGCATAGGTTATCCGAGATTGATCGTTCCGTTTCTTATTCAGCGCCCTTACCTTTTACGCGTTCAGTTATATGTCTGTGGTATTTGCACGGTGCTAGCTTGATTTTCAATATACTATACCACCATGTGTATATAACTATATTCAAGTCAATACAATTTATACGAGAACAAAAGTTGAATAGAAATTGAATTAAAAAAATATATAAAAAAAATTTACTTATATAGATTTTATTTTTTCATGTGTATAATATATGAGAATTTAAATAGAGTAAAGGAAAATCAATGAAATATGAAAATATTTTTCAAATACTCTCCCATATTATATCTTTTATGTAGATGTTATTTATATTATATAAGAGAATGGACGAGAGAATGTTTGGCATATGGAAAAACACTTTTGGACAAGTGTGCAGGTGGATGTTGCACTCTATCGTCGGATTCTTCTACGACATCGCCGTCAACGCCACGTGGCCCGCATACTCATATGTACAAACATATAGACACACACACACACACACACACAAACACACTCATGGACATAGACATAAAATAAAACGGAACGCGTTCGGCAAATCGTTTCCGGTAGCCGTCGAGCCGCAACACGCGCGGCGCGTGCTTTGAATTTATGACGTCGCTTTATGCCACACTATAACTGCATCGACGCGAGTTTTTTCGCACTGATGCTCTCGATTTACCATTTATATAATCTCAAGAATGTCATATAAATATATATATTCATTTTAATATTTTTTTTCCTCATGTATATAATATATTATTATTTTATTTTAAATTAATTCCATATTTAAATTGGAAATATTATATATATTTTATATACATTAATACACTCATGATAAAATTATTTTATACATATCTGTATTATATACAGTGGCTTTGTATTTTATAGTGCTTAACAAATGTCATGATGCCGTAGTGTTGTCGACAACACTTGATTTCCAGTGGGATGAACATTGGTGCGTATATTATGATTGCCAAATCGATACGAGCCGCCGGCTCCGCTCAGGTAAGCCGAGAAGCTGATGCGCAGTGGCGTTTGAAATAAGCCTGTGAAAAAGAAAGAGATAAAAGAAGAATATATGCTCACACGTTAAAAATCCATGTGAGTCCCGAAAGAGAATGAGATAGGAATGGATCGAGTGAAGTGAGAGAGGATGTATGAACTAAAGAAGAAGAAAAAAAAAAAAAAAAGAGAGGAAAAAAGACATTCCTTTGCCGCCTGAACGTGAAAGATTGTGAGAAAGGGGAGGAGGGGAGGGGCACCCCTCTCTCATTCTCTCGCTCCCTTTTACTTTCTTCTTCTCATCTCTCTCAAGCACACACTCCAATCTTTACAATTCATATGGACATGGAAGGGGGGCATCAGCAACGCGGCGCCCCTCAATTCGATCGCGTGTTTCGAACACGGGGAGCCTTCTCGTCGTGTATCGCGTGACGGTGCGGGACGCCGCAGGTTGGGGTGTGTCGGCCACACTCGCGCACACTTTGCAAGAATATTCATCCAAGTGCAAGAGAATGAAAGAAAGAAAGAAAGCGTTGGGTACATCGGCCACTCATGTGTACTTGCGGATATGATAGGATAAATCCCACGCCATTCTCAGGATCTTTATGTAACTTGAATATAACCGCGACAAATTTCGTTTGCCTCATTTGAAATATTCGCAATATCAATATTTAATGCACCGTTGCCCCCTTTTTTAATATATATATATACATGACTTGTACCGAAGTAATTTATGAGAATTTGAACAGGGACGGAGATATCACAAAACGAGTTTTATGAGCAGGGCTTTATTATGAAAAAGGAAAAAAATAAAAGAATGAATAAAAAAAAATAAATGGAAGAAGAGAAGAAAGAAAAAGAAAAAAATATTGAGAAAGCATCAGAGAAACTGTGCAGAGAGGGGCATTCTTGAGATTAAAATTGAAATCCTCTTTTTATTCTATCCATAGTAGCTATTCCTTCGAGGTTGCTTCGGATCATACGACTTTTCCTATAATCTGTCCCGCCACTGCTCGAGCGTTCATCGAGATATTGTCAAACTCATATACATATATATGTGTCGAACATGACTCGAAGAAGAAGACCAGTAGTGCTCGCGATATTCTTGGCGTGCTGGCTTTTGTTCAGATAGGACAATGCAAACTGGAATAAGAAGAGCAACAAGAAGATGTAGAGATGAATATATACATATACAGACATATACAGAGAAATGGAAGAGGATGAATCTCAATCTAAATGGCAGGCGAGACAAACGATGAACTTGGCCTCAACTCGACAAACCCAAACGCAACATTCACAAATATATATATATTTTTTTCTTCATTTTTATCCATTGTACTTTTTCTTCATTTTATTGTTACTCGAGCTCGAGTGATTATAACAACAATAATAATATATATCTAAAACTGTCTTGATTTTTGCTTTGGATGGAATCAAGTCGAGAGAATTGTAAAAGACAGCCAAAGAGAAAACAATGAACGACAGCAGCCGAAATTCACCTGTCATTCTGGATAACTATTTACTACCGTCGCGAGAGCGCGCGGCCATGCGGATTCTTGCATACGTGAATATACATCCCATTCGTTGGATAGAAGGTTGATACAAGTTGCGCAGACCGCGGAGCGATCGGCGTTGTTTCTGACGTTTGGCTTGCAGGGCGGTCCGCCCTCATTAGACGCCCGAGAAGAACCCACGAGTCAGAGTATTCTCTGCCGCAATGCGCGAGTCACGTTCTTTATACTATAAAATCTCTCGTTCTCTCTTCCACCCGCGCCTTTTTTATTTCATGGCGCTTTATTTATATTTTTATTTTATTTTATTTCATTTTTTTCATTTAACCTCTCTTGCAACCCAATTGTACTTCCGACACAATCCCCAGAGGGCTCTGCTTGTTGATGCTTCGAGTTTTAAATTAGTTGTTTGCATCGACTCACTCAATTACTATGCACATTGCATACAAGTCATGAAAATAAAGAGTTTAAAATTTATTATTCATATTTAAAAAAAAAAAAATACTTATTTCTTTTTTTTCCTCTCATACCTTGGCACTCTATTATATATAAAGAACAAATTCTTCCCACTTATAATTGAGTAATAAAATAATAATATTAATATGATAATACTGCGCAGCTGATAGTTTCTACATTGAAAAAAATAAAGAAAACCCTAACATACTTATTATTATATCACAGTTGTTACTTTCAAATAACCGCAGCTTATATCATTGAATCACTGCTGTATTTTACGTGGATAAAATATAAACATTTATATCCATACAAGTATAATGTTGTGGCCGTGTTTTCCATGTAGGAGTATCGAGTTTATTAACCGCACTATAGAGACCGTTGAGAGGTGATGGTTAACATCGCGGTTTTATATACACCCTACATGACTTTTCCACATAATTACCCAACTTTGTCCTATTATTAATATATTTTCACCAACATCACAAAATTCTATCACTATATACATCTATCGTCTGCCACATCATACAAACATAATATATATATTTGAATTTCGCGTCCCTATTTTACCAGTATATATGTACAAATATATACGGACCAATGCCCTTAACATCATCTATCTGATAAAATACAATCGAGTTTGTCAAATCGCCGTCGGGGATTGGCGAGAGCTTCGTTATATCATATATATATACATGGATCTTTTTCGAAAATCCTCTCACATATTCACATATATATTTATATTACTATATACCTAATAATAGAATTTTTTTTATCTACTTCTCGCAGAAGAAATTTATTGAAAATTGCACGCAATAAAAAAAAAAAAAATTTTTAAACTATATGTGGACTTATTTTATTTTTGTATTTGTTGATTGTTTACTTGACTGGTTGTTTCGTCTTCGATACATATGAATTTATGTATACATGTAATATATATACAGTATGTAATATATAAATATATGTGGCGCTATTGGTGGTGGTGTGAGTGGTTCGTGGTTTTGTCGAATGAGCACGTCTCAATATTTGAGAAGATAATCGGCTTATGGAGTTTGGAGTATATATATTCATATACATATGTGTGAATAAGAAAGACGAGATCGCACGCCAGGTAAAAGACAAGCGTGAGCGGGTGCGCGGGCGTTGGTTATATAGTAAGTACAATCTGGATTCCGCGAACGTGATGCGAACGAGTTCTTGGATATCTCTCATTGTTGAGACACAGGGTGTGATTATTTGTGGCAGCGCGCAACGACATGGTATCGCAACTGCTGAAAGAAAACATGGGATTTCAATTATACTTCAACTGACCATTTCATCAAAATCTATCAAGCTGAATATATATATGAGCGACCGTGAATTTATTTAATATAATTTTTCCATGTACACACAGGTTTTTGACAGATTTGCCATACATGAAACATAAAATAAATAAAAAAATAAATAAATAAATAAATGATAATATGTATATAAGTAAAATGATGTGAATTCATTTGTGATAACTTTCAAATACTGTCAAATAAATTGTTAAATCCAATGTCATTTATTATAACATTAGTGGTCTGGGCCGTAGTGCAATTAGCCAAAATTAACCGTAAATTGAGGCTCTCCACACGTGGCCCAAGTGTATATGGCCAATGTCGAATGTGAACGTTGGACGGAAACACAGTGCGCGAATGAGAGAGAACGATGAAAATTATTACGCCGGGTTCTCGCGATAGCTTACGGCTGAATTTGCGCCCCGGTATATATACACAGTGCATGTGAATATATCCTCAAGCAAGCAAGCAAGCAAGCAACGACCAAGAGGGTAAAGGAAGACTGCTGCAGGTAATTTTTTTTTTTTTTTTATGTCACTCGCAAACCATTTGTTTTCCACGTAGGTCCCCATGGACGCGCGCAGGCGGCAGAAGACGATGAGCCCAAGCACTCAGACGCGGTAGGATAACGGCCAACGACAAAACTGGTTCTCGAAACCAACGCCACTACTACTTCTGTATCTTAGATATATTCACAATAAATTGTGTCAATGTTATTCAATTAAGGTGCAGCATTTATATAAATATTTTTATTTAAAAAATTCATTTTAAATTGTTTTTCTACCCGAAGAATAAATTTTATAAATAATGAAAAATGACATCTGATCCTTCATACAATATAAATATATGTATAATAGAATAAGATAAAAATAATAATAAAAATATAAAGTTAAAGAAACAATAAAATAATAATGAAACGTGTGTGATGTGAAATAATGTGCTTTTAGCACTTGTCAAGAATAGTATCTAAAATATATTGTTTATGGTATATATGTATATATATATATACGGTATTATATTTTTATTTGAGGACATTATTGGCGAGGTAAAACTCGTTGAATTTTAAGGCAGTCCGCGAATGGTACGACAGATGATATTCCTATCGCGCACGGTATTCTGTAGAAATGGATAAATACGGAGAATGAGCAATCGTATAAGAGCCTAACGACAGCAGCAAAAAAATATATATACAAGGTGAATGTCCCCATACGCGCTGGTATTTGGCCCGTATATATACACACACAACAAAATGTTAATCGTGGTAACGCGTTGGATAATTATTC
This sequence comes from Microctonus aethiopoides, assembly GCA_030347275.1. Classification (NCBI taxonomy): domain Eukaryota; kingdom Metazoa; phylum Arthropoda; class Insecta; order Hymenoptera; family Braconidae; genus Microctonus; species Microctonus aethiopoides. The sequence goes on from JAQQBS010000004.1 coordinate 3,319,965, forward strand.
AGATATTCCTTCAAGAAGAATGTCTCAAAGGTATCTAGATACCTTTAATGGGGCAAGCTTTCAAGCCGCTATCTTTCTACCCAAGACTTCATGCGGGGCTGCTTTTATATACTTTGTGTCTTGAACGCGCGCTCGTCTCAGATAAAATATACTTCGCTCACTCTTTAATATCATTAACGAGTTATCGTTAACGATATACTTGGCTCTTCAATATCACGATTCCATTACACGCAATTTATTTCTCTTCTCGTGTATGTAATTGTTTACTTGCATATACATTCAAATAAATGGTATTGTATTTTCATCGGACAAAATTCAAATAATCTAATCTTGGCTTTTGCTATTATATATACACATATAATATATTTAAACTTATTATCATTTGTAGGTTGATATACAGAATATTATATACATTATGAATGTATTTGTCGATTTTTTCATTTCATTCCATTTCGTCTTTGGAGCTGAGTGGTCGTTTCGCAATTTCAAACCGCGGGAACACTCACATGTTTCACTTTAGGACCTTCCACTCCTGATTGACCGCTGGTGACTTCGGACATTTCGATACGAAGAAAAAAGTGAAGATCGAAAGCGTATCACCGAACCGGATAATTGGCCCGTCTGTTACTATCCAGGGTGAAACGAGAGAACGACAATGGTGGAAGCATCGCGCGCGCGGCAGGGCCAAACGATGTCGCAATGCGGAGATTTCGAATGAGAGTTACCGCCACAACACATAACGATGTCATCGAACATTGTATATATGTTTTCAGTTGAATTGGAAAATCTCTCATTTTTTTTTTTTCGCGACATTCTATTTGCTCTAACGTTATATTCTCACATACAGCCATTCATGATGAATTTATATCAGCATTTGTGCACGATATTTATATATTAACAGTCGATACAAATTCGATTGGAGTTCAGATGCGTGTTTGAAACATCTTTGGAGCCAACATTTGTTGAGAGTAGTATCCAAAATTAGTTTACATGACCATTAAAGAGATAGGATCGGGAATTTATTAAGGACCATTCAGGGTTCTCGTCTATCCTCAACCGACATCTATGTCACATGGGTACTCTTGGAGAGAAGAGCACATACTTTAGTGCCCAGGGTAGAACGGGTATTCGAATGATTGCAGCATCGCGGCATTCAAGCAACCGGTTTAGGTTCCGGCCCACGTTCATTGGAATCCCCCGCCTGTGTGTATACGTCTTTGTCGGAAACGATCAACGATGAATTGAATAAAGAATAATGGAGAAAGAACGAAAGGAAAAAAAAAATAAGAGAAAAAAACGAGCGAGAAATGTAGAAAGAGAGAAAGGAAAAAAAAAAAAAGATAATATTAACTATGTGACCGCGATATTTCTGGAAACTAAAATAAGTTAAAAGGTAAAATTTGTCATCGTATATTATGTTTTTATAATATTAAACATCAGCGCTTATGTGATTCATGAGTTATAGCAATTGTTTTTTTTTCTCTTGAAACGGGATAAGGTATATTGGATTATTCGAAAAATAATTAATTGGTTAAATTAATTTTTGAAAGCGTGTGGACTATAGGTACCTACACACCTGGTGTATAGTTCACACAAGTGGAATGGCGTATTACTTTCAGAGTTAACGAAAGACGAGAAGTACAATTACATGTATGCCATACGTAAATTGAGTCCATCAAGGATGTCGTATTGGATTCCATGAAATTCACTATTATTGGATGTATTCTAACGTACCGCAGCACTCAACATGAATCTCAAGAAACCTTTTCGGTCTTTGCGAAGCATTACAAAACAGTTGGAAGTAGTGAAACCCCTGTCGAACATTCGGCTCTTCTCTCCAAATTACCTCCAGAAACAAGCAAATTCGATCCGTCCATTTTCCACTCAAGTGTTTTGTTGCTTATAATGTATATGTATATATACATTGCATTTCCCACATTCAATTATTTACCATTTTACCAGAGTTCATGCTGAAGACCTATTTATCTGATGGTTGTGAAACTGATAATAACTATATTTAATACCCTATTTAAAAATTAAAAAAATAAAATTAACTTTATAAATTGAGTTTAATTTATTTTCCCTTTTCTTCTTTTTGGTGTTATCAAAAGTTTCATTGAGTTAAACTTTGTCCATTGGAATATTTTTACTGATGCTCTTAGCTTCGAAGAATAAACTGAAGAATAGGAGGATGGCAATGCTTTTCACAGAGGGTGGTGGTTGGTGAGGTAAAAGCGTGCGCCAATGTGTCTGCGAAGCTCCCAACCCAACATTTTTCGTATTCATGGAATAGCGATTGCTTCCGGACAACCTCCTGCCGCCAGCCTCGTCGTCGACGGAATACGCTAATTTTACGAGTGCTCCTCCGCGTCTACCCAACTCCCACTCGCCACCATCTTTCACTTGTTTCTTTTCTACAGAACATGGCTCTGCAGTTTTTTACTGCTTTCGTTCATTCGGTTATTTAAATGTATTCGATCGTGTAAAGGTACTGGCAAAAGATTTTATTCCACATCAAGATGTATGGTGATACAAAGTGCAATGTGTTGTATACATGAATCAACTGCTGTAGCTACTACCGTATTCTTTTTATTTCATTTAATAATTATAGTTCAAGACGGATAAGAATAAAAAAATTGGAAAAAGAAAGAAACAAAAAAAAAAACATTTATGAATAGCCATATTTTTTAACGCCTGAATTCCTGAGGGTAATTCGAATGTAATCCTCTGTATACACAGCTTCTTTGACTCACGCGATATATCTTATAAGTATCTATATATACATATATACATATAATGGGTGTAAAGGGAGTGCAAACCTGAATGAGCAGAAAGAAAAAAGAAACTACAATACACCACGCTGTGAAAGTTTACAAGTTTAGTCTCGCAGTGACGATACGTAAAAAGTCCTATTATGGCTCACCTAACGTTTGTAAACACGATGCCTACGAAGCGCGAAAAAGCCAGTGAGGGAACAGAGAGAATGGGAAAGTATAATGCAAAGGGCGAACAAGGTAAAGAAGAGAATGGTCCTGGGAAATTGCCACTGAGTGAGAGAAAGTTGGCGCACAATTGGAGGATGAGATCCAAACGACTGGCAAGGGAAAGAGTGCGAGGGTGCGTCGCGACTCTCTTTGCTAACTTAACTTTTTAAAACAGTGAAAGTCATTTAAACTTTGTGACTAGCACCCGTGTCACCTACCTCATTTTCTTCAACCTTCTAGATTCGCTTACGACACCCCTTACCCGCATTTTCGGGCTCATCTATCCCTCACATTCTCGCGTTTTTACGCTCACGAGCTCTTTCATTTCGCCTCTGGCACGCAGTTATCCTGATATTTGATCTATTTTTTTTTCTTACCCCTCACAATTCCAAGGTTGTATACCAGAATCGAGCGAGTTCAACAGCAATTCTGACAATGTCAATCACTTCATCCGCGCGCGTTTTATCACATTTCATCAAATCACATTCAAAATAAAAAAATAAAATCCATATAAAGTATAATGTAAAAAACTTTAAATATTGGAATGTTGTATGTATCGTATATATCTACAACCAATTTCTCAACCACGATTATATTGGTTGTATCATTGTAGAAAGCACAATGTTCGTATACGTAACGCAGCAGCATTGTTCACTACTCACTCATCCGCTCTATCTATCGCTCGCTTCCTATATGCTTTACCATTTCTACCTACTCAATGTGCGTATAGTCACCAGTTGTACTCTGTGACAGTCGTAAGCATTACCATACAGGGACCAGTTCAAACAGACATAGACTGATGTATGCGCGGTTCGTCAGTGCATTCGAATTTCGTATTCAAATGGCGCATCTCTCTGCGTCGTAGAGTCGAGATGGTTGCTGGTTACCTCCATGTGTACTACATGTGTACACCTCTGTGTTTTACCATAAGGTATACATATGTATAGATAAAGGGTTGGGCATCATTGTGGCGACATTGGGATTTACCTCTTCTACCACTCCTCTCAACCATCTCACCTCAACAGAAATGAAAAGCTAATGCAAAAGAGGACTCCAAAGCTATTTATAACTTCGTATACATTCATACACTCAAATCACTTTCACGAATATTCAATATTATTTCGTTAGTCAAAGTGCTAACACACAACTGTATATAGATATTAATACATGAAATATGCATTACATAGTATTCACATTGCTTTGCATTCATCTGTTATGGCATATGAATTAATATAACTGACCAATATCCAATTATTTAATATTCCAATGTAAATATATACACTGTCAAATATTACCATAGCTTTGTCAATATAATACAAAGATCATTCGATATATATCTGAATTTACGTAAAATTCAGATTATCCACAAGACATTTTCCAAACTGCTATATACTATTGTACCAATACTATTACATTACTACTTTGATATACATATTGCTTGCAATATGTAATTTTATATTGCAAAGCAATACACATAACCAAACCTGACATTTATGGGTTGTCTTTGTCGAATGAACGTAAAAGCGGCGATTCAAATTAGTGGAAACACTAGTTTGTGTTATGGCACGTTTGTTTGTGAGTTGGTAGTCATCTAAGCATACGCATTGATGCACGCTATATTGGGGTTGGTTAACGCGGTCGTGTACATATTACGTAAGAGCATCTTCTTATCCTACCTATATACATATATGTATACATGCATTCGAAGTGTACAAATATATATACATGTGCATATATAGTGTCATAGTCGTTCAAAAGGCCCCTTTGTTATTATAGCTTCACACGCATTCTCCTTGGTTCGCTTTCATGATGAGAATCACGATGCGTTCGCATACATGCCTTACTCACTTGCCTTGTATATAATATACACGTATATGTTTCATATATATAAGTGTTTTGTATTGTATATATACGTATATATAGATGTAGGTAGCGAGCGCAAGTGAAAGAGAAAAAGAAAGTGATGCTGCATTGGAGTTTACCAAGCACGAGATATAGGTATTATGGTCTCGGTGATTTAATCGAGAAAGGGCAGATTGATCGCGTATGCTTACCAACTGCACACTACCCTATAGGTGATCCGATAACTCCAGCCTTATAGCTTCCTTGGAGCGCGCCTTTAAGAGAGATTTAAAACGTCGTTACTGGCATTGCAATATTCCCTAGGTGAAAGAAAAAGAAGAAGAAGGAGAAGAAAGAGTAGATGGAGATGGAGACGAAGAAGAATAAGAAGGAGAAGAAGTAGAGTGAATAAAATAAAATAAAAAAATTCCAAGTCTAGAGCTATTGCATATTCTCACGTTCCATTTACACTTGGAAATAAAAAATACCCATTTCAGTAAAACATTTTGTGTCAACAGGAGATTAGAAGTGGAAAAAGACGGTGATGATTAAAGGTGATAAATATATATATATATATATATATAAGTTACATTTATTGTCACTTATCATTTTAAAAGAGTTCTTATTAATATTTGAATGAAACTTTTTTTTTTTTTTTTTGCTTTTTATAAATAAGAAATAAGTTTATTTCTTTTCATATATGTTATTGAATTTATTTCAATTTAGTTTAAGTAGTCTATTGCAATAGATATATGTATAAAAGTTTTGTGAATGCGTTCTTGAGAATATATATTGAGTTGTGGTATTTTCAGAATAATATCATTCAAGTTGTATAACTGCTAAACGTAGGGAATTGGTTCTAACGGCATAGCTCGTCTCTTGATCGCATCTATATGTATATACAACTATAATACCGCTGCCATTGTCAAACCGACGAAAAGCCCATCGCAGTTTCGCACGCGACCCCCTTTAGTACTAAACCCAAATTCATTCGGACTGCCGCCCCTCGGTGACTGGATCCGCGTGCCAGGAATATTCATGATGCTTTAGTGAATATCGAGATTTAGGGGAGTATATAGACAGCACGGTTTCTGTACCCCAGTGTACAATCATCTTTAGTACATAAACGAACGATTGCAATTCACCTATCTCTACATACAATAATTTACAAATTTTGTTGAATACTTAAAAAAAAAAAAAAAAAAAAAAAATTGGTATAGTTATATTTGTTATTATAACAATTAAATAATGTGTAAGAGAGTGTATATTTCATCACTTTATGGTATATAATACATCACACTCTAACACAGTTGAAGATAAACGATAGGGAGATTGATTCGAATGACTGTTGTGAGGGTGAAAATACATATAAATACAAGGGAGAGAATGGAATAGAGTTAAATTGAGAGAAGAGAGACAGAGTGAAAATGAGAGCGTTGAAGAGGGTTTTCGCGAGGTATATACATATAGTGGACGATTCGTGGCGCGCAATGGTGGTTATGGTTATCCATATTTCGAGTCGTTGGACCGCATAGAGGGGTCGCTTGGGTTCATTACAGTATAATCTACCCTTCCTGACTAACGCATCGCTGGTTATGTATAATCGCATCGAAGCTTCGGGCTCGGCACACTCTTCCTCTCTTCGTTCTCACTCTCTTTTACTTTCTGATATTCCCTTGAATATTATACATACATATAATTCTACAGTGCAATATTATGCCAGTATGGTCGCACCGGTAAGTCATTGAGATAATTATTATAACATAATCGATTGAATTTACTTTCATGCAGAACGAAATGGATATTAAAAATGTTTTATCTCGTTATTTGTTGTATGTTGTGTCGATCGGGTTATAAATAATTTTCGAACATATGGATAGTCATTGTGTATGTACTCATGCGATGGATAATTTATTATAGCATTTAATTTGTTTTGACAATCTAATAAAAATAAAACTAAAGAATTTCTGCTGTATTATAACTTGTAATATTGGATTAAAAAGGAGGAGAAAAAAAAATATTTATTCGTGAGAAATATTGCAGGTGATATGTACAGTCTTTTTATGGACATGAAAAAAATTGTTAAACACAACTGTCCAGTTTGCTAATGTACGTCAAACTACCCCTTTTACGTTGTCGACAATCATATCGTCTATAAAAACTTTGCCAACTTCGATATACTTATGTTAGTACATATATGTATATATAAATAAGTTTCAAACTATAAGTTTATGAAAGACCATATTTATATACGTGAGTATTATTAAATTATTATTTGTGGATGTTCGTCTATAAAACAAATCGCAAGTTATATTTAAGAGCTTTCACGATGTAAATTAGCTCTGAAAAAAAAAAAAAAAGATTTGAAAATTATAAGAGATTTAATGATGAATGAAGAAAAATTGATGTATTTTTAAACGAGAAAAATTATGAATTTAAAAATAAATGAAAACATGCGTGCATGTATTATGTGGGATGTATATGGATAAACGTCGAAGGTTTCGTGACGACGATATACCTCTTTTTGAAGCGAGAGAGTCCATGGGGATCCTGAAACCAAACGAGTCGAGCCACCCATGGTGTCCGTTATTGGAGGACATTAAGTCATTATTGATTACCCTCTCGGCAAACGAGCGCACGTCTACCATAATATAGCATGCAGTGAAAAGTAAAAATAATAGAGGACGCATGCGAGTTCACGATGCTCTTTATGCCCTCATCTTATGATGTATACATACCCCATATACAAGAGGGATATTTTCTCGACCTCCTGCGAAGACATTACGATAACAAATCGTTTTCATTTTCAATTTTGGCTTCTATATATTACAATATGTCATTCATATTGATTATTGACATGTTTATAAACAATCGTCATATATTTCCTTATTTATCATTTTTTATTATTTATTTTAACAGTCACTTTATCTTTTGATATATGTATATCATCATATATGAATAAACCAAGTGAAAATATTACAAGTAATAACGATATAAATCTCAAAGATCAAGAAGTATCATTCATTTTATTTTTTTTTTTTTAGAAAATTAAAATTTTTCTCGCGTTCCAACAACTCAGGCATCATAAAAATGTTTCCTTTTACACGGCCAGTAGTAACAAAATATATGTCCAGGATTTTATGAGGATCTGCCGTATCGTATACATACGAAGGAGATGAAGCACAACGAGCGCACCTTGTATAACGTATATAAATAAATACATGTAGGTATATACATATATAACTGACGGTCGTTGCTAGCAATGGCAATTTCCATGGTAGTTGGATCGTACGCAGTCTCTATCCCCGCGGCCGTTGTCCATCCACCCGTGGTATTAGGCTATGTGATAGTTTGTATATATACTACACACAAACAGGAAGGGTGTGGAGAGGTATACGGTGCGTATGTGCCGGGCTAAAGTCGACGAGGATCCGGGCATGCGGCTGACATGGTTTGGCTATAAACCACATAAGCCCTGGATTACAGAGTCCTCGTCGCGGAAATAGGTGACGCTAGCCACTGTATCAATTAAGGCACATCTGTGTCACTCGCACGATAACCACGAAAATTACGAGCGAAAAAATAAAAATACAAATAAATTAATGACGCATAATAAAATCTATTTACATGAATGAAAAAATAAATTTTTGTTGCAATATTATAAAATATAAATTACTGCGTATATAACTGCACTTATTGGAATATAAATCGTATATATGTTACTCAGACATGCGGTGCTGTCAGTAAAATTTTCAAGCCAATGGAAATAAGTGCGTGCGGGTGAATATGAACATGCTCGTTCATTTCAATATTTATTTATTTATTTATTCATTTTTTTTTTCTGTTTTATTTTTTACTTCTCCCTCTCGCATGCCATCGAAACCTTGCGGCAACAGAATTTTGTTCTCCTTCTCTCTCTCTCTCCTCAATATCCCCTTCCAGTTTAGAAGAGACCTGTAACCTCAGGGCTATTAGGGCGGACCGGAGTATTTGAACCTCACACTTCGATTTCGAAGATCCGACAGGCACCTGCTCTTTTGGGACTGGGCGGTCCATAATTACCTGCCCTATGTTTCATCCATCGGCCTCGCCGCGTTGGGTAGATGTAATCAAAACGAATGATTTGAAAACTCAATTATCCTTTATTACATCTATCACACTGTCTTATCGATATTATATATTCCCTATCCTATATGCATTTATATAGATTTCAAATGATTTTTATTTATTTTTATTCACATATATATCTATCAAATAATTTTTTAAATTCATATACAATACAAATTACAATTATATTATCCTATATAATTAATGTATGCATATATAAACACGCCCGTAAACACAAAGTTGTTATCTGCATCGACAATTGAAGATTGTAATTTAACTTGTATATTATTCCCTCTCATTGAACTCGATACGTATACACATTTTACATTGGCCAATCTCCGATGAGGCATGTAAAGTTTGCGTGTCTCATCGAATAGAGATATCGTTCACCTTAACGCGCTGTAAAATCGTAGACTGCACGGCGGCGCTTTCGACATAATATAAATACATCTACATGTTTATATACGTAACAAACAGACACATATACATATACACAGAAGTATATGTATAAATGCTACTATATACAGGTATATTTGTGCCTGAGGGTGAAGACAAGTATTTGGCTTGAGTTAATTTGTTGCAAAACCCAAACACGAGCACGTTTTCTTGCATTGTATAACAACGTAAAGTGTGCGGCTTTGTGGATAACGTCGAATTAACATGATATCATACTGTGTTGTATATATGTATGTATATTTGTGTATTATTGGTGGTAATAGTGTTGCAAATGTATATTACTATATATTCAAATGACTTTATTTCGCTGCATACAGAGAGAGCATATATGTGCATGGATATATACTAAATCTGTATATATTGCAATAAAAAAAATTCAGCTAGTCTTCAATTGCCTCTCGTTGTGTATATATATGCAGCGTGAACTGTTTTTCAAGCATGTTTTTACCAGCTAACACTCGCAGAAAAGTTTTATTCGCTACTTTCCAATTCAAAATGTTTGTGGCAATCCAAAAGTTTTAAATGTTACTGTTGTTCTTTATTATTCTTCGTGCCTTTTTATTTATATAAATTCTTTTTTTTTTTTTTTATGTCAATCCGTTTCACATTTGAATAGGAAAATCTTGGATGGTCATAAGTACCATTCAACAATCGAACTAAATTCAACTGCAATAAATGGAGCAGAGTTTTCGTTTATCGTGTCGAATCCCTATATAGATTGGTTTTGTGCACTTAACGTATTCGAATTCTCCCATTCTAAATGGACTATATAATAGAAGATAGAGAATTAAACTCAATTCACTGTCCAAATGTGAACTAAACAAAAATAAAATAAATTTTTTATTTTAATTGAACGAAAAATTTATATTACACTTCATTATAATATAATTTCAGCTACATGAAATTTCATATTTTAAGTGAATATAAAAGAGAATAAGTAAAATAATAATAACAATAACATGAAACTAATGAAAAAGAGGCGTTCAGTTAAATTTATTGGTTGAGCAATATCACGAGACATGTATTTCGTTCCATGGCGTCACAATGTTCCACACCGAGGAGACTGTTAAATCATTCGATTTTTATCATCTTTCTCTCTTTCTTTTTCTCTTCATCTCATGTTCGTTTTCCCTGTAAACTCGCGCAGCACAACTCGTAAGCTCTCATGTTATGCCTGGACTCATGACGGTCTTCATGCGCGTTTAACATTTTCATATATTCGCCACGGTCGGGCCACATGTTAATACGATGATTTAAGGCCAATGCAGCCGACTTGTGTATGTATACAAGTACTATATTTATATGTATAGATACATGTTTTTTATAGATATACGTGTGTGTGTATATATGCGCGTGCGCGAGTACGAGTCTGTCTCAGCTCCTCGGACTTGAAACCAAATGAATACGGCTTCGTAATACAGAGAGACAGCAGAGGTAAAGTGCGTGTTAATTCGATTTCATGGTTTCGCAGGTAACACCCAGACACATATTCCATCGACCCAAAATGTGCGAATCGATAAATCGATTGAGTTGCCGAGTGTCAGATATATTCATATATATGTATAGGTTTATGTTAATGGACATGAATGCATATAATATTATACACACATCTAAATTTATTTATATACCTTTATTGGTATGTAATGCATTTACTTTTAATATTATACAGTGTAAATGACCGCATTTTCATCTCAATGGACAAACACACAATGTTGAGATTGCAATTGCTCTTTCTCTATTATTTATTTATGTATTTATTTATTTTTTTTTCTTTTCATATACTGACAAATTCACACTGTCCGATATTGATGGATGAATTATTTTGAAATACATATAGTCCGCGCACTGCGGCTGAAAAGTTCAAGGAATCGGAAATTTCGAAGGCGTGTGTAGAGTCCATCAGGCGTGTGAGCACTCTGAGAGCTCGCTCATTCGGCACGTAGAACTCTGCGGGGCCGGGCCTCTCATTTGCCGGTGGATTGTGTCGGAACGTTAATGCTCCTTTGGCACGCCACCGACGGAGAGGAGACTTACCGGTGCGAACGGGACAATGCAAACCCAATGCTCGCGCCAGAGTTGAAAATATTTATTTCCCTTTCCACTTTCTTTTTATTTATATAAAAGAAATAATAAAAATACATATACACACATATATTTTTTTTTTTTTTTCTTAATGTTTTATTTCTTTTCTCTCCTGTGCCTTAACGATAGTTGAAATTATCGGTGAATCCACAAACGGGGGACAAAGAGACGTGTTTTCGTCGCCGATTCACGATAACGTGAACGCATGTATATATAATATATATCTATACATATGCAACGAGCACCTCCAGCGGCAAAATCGTTTCTTTTTTCCATCTTCTCTTTGCACCCAGAATCCCTTGTACATACATAAACGCCATGTACATAACAAGGAAGTGGCGACGTGGTCTGGGGTTTTGGGGACGAAAATTTATCAGTTGGTTCGATGCCGCGGTGTTACTTCTCTAATTTATACGCATACATATACGCTCACTCTGTACCCTATACCAGAGATTCTCATTTAATATCAACACGTCACTATGTGTACATATATACTACTATAATAAAATATACAGATATATATTAGGGTGTTTCATTTTTAGGCGATATTTATTTTTTGTTTGTGAACACTGAAAATCTGATGATTTATACAAAAAAAAATATTCTCGTTTGAAAAAAAAATTCAGAGTTAATTAGAGGCTTAGCAAATTCAAAAATTTGATTTTTCATATAAATAACACGAGAAAATTTTTTTTTCGACTTCAACTCGATTTTTCGGTAATCA
>JAQQBS010000004.1:3334278-3351370 GCA_030347275.1 Microctonus aethiopoides
TTTTTTTTTTTTTTTTTGTTTTTTTGTTTTTTTTTCATATATATTATTTCGTATTTATAAATCCCTGCGTGGGTGCATTGACAGTCAAGAAAAATATGTATTTTATTCGAAGATGAAGAGAAAGGATTGGAGAGAGTGGGTTTTCAAATGGAGTATAATGTATTGTATAAAACGATATTGTATTTCGTTTTAGACACACGAGTGCCTCGTAACTATTGTCCATTTTGATAATTATTTTGCCGTTGAAGACACCAGTCCATTAGCATATTTAATTATGAATATTTAAAATTTTTGGCGCAGCGGGATGCGCACAAACGCGCTTTACCACCACAGGGCTCGTCGTGAGTATTAAAATAAAGCTCGCACGATGCACGGGCCAGTGCGAGCAGAGAAACCCATGTCGTAAATTCAACCGGACGCACACATATCCAAACGGACGAACTTGGAGTTTGTTGCTCTCTCCAATCTTTTGCGGCAGAAGAGAAATGAAACGCAAAAAAAAAAAAGAAAAATAAATCTTGAAAAAAAAAAAAAAATAAAAAAGTAAATAAATAAAATAAAATGAAATAAAGAGTAGAAAATAACCATTCAGTAGACAAGCGTACACGATACATATTGCTCCTAACAGGGGATGAGTATTCAGGGTACTGGCGCAGAAAACGACAACGAAATAGTGGTAGATAAAACCGAGGGAGAGAAAAAGAAATAAAAATAAAAAGCTATGAGCTACTCAAAGTCGTGGGTTCATTCGCGCAATCAATATATACGTACTCATGCGTATATATATATATTCAACACACGTGTATTTTTATATACAGAGATTTGTGTTCTGGGTTTGGTCAATATTCTGTTGCGGTCAATGCTCTATTATAACAGAAATAATTGGTCGAACAATTCGTCAATTAATTTACTAAATTAAATTGCCTCCAACCTATTTAATCATTTAATTCCATACATGCTAGACGTATACGATCATTAGATTATACTAAATCCACCAAAATAAATATATACACACATACATATAGCCGATAAAAAATTTAATTTTTTCCTCATCATCATATGTATAATGTCTGACTATCAATCCAATGTTATATTCACTTTGATGTTGGGCGAGCCTGATGTTTCTCGCGCGCTCTCCGCGGTTTGCGGTTGTCGTATAAACCATGTCGACCCTCCACATTTCCATTTGTATTCTCTCATCAGCCCGCAAGTAGATTAATCGTCTGGTCTCTCTGGCCGGCACGTCAGTAAAATCCTACATACATAATATAATATGCCCTCGCAGTGCACATGATATACATATTGCGCCTGTGGCGTAACTACTTCCCGACAATGTTAGAGGTTTTGATGTAGGATAAAATCGTCAAATTACCTCGATTAATTCTCCTTTATGCTGCCAATGTATCGCGTGTATACATGTATAAAGCAATCAAAGGCTGCAGTACATATAGGACATAGTAAATAAATATAGTTGAGAATGCAGGAGACAAAGAAGAGCAGCTACTGTTATACGATGACGACGACAATGACGACAGTGCGATGATGATAATGGCGATATAGTAGCATTATGGGCAAGGGTATATATAGTGCCTTCATTATATACTAAAGAGAGTTAATTATAATGCGGGTAGACAGGCGGAACTTTGTTTATTTTCATCTTGTAGCTCCTGGTAATGTGGTACAGGTGTAAACCCCGGCCCAAAGTGAACCGCACATACGCGCATTATTTGCCACCTGTATAATCCCATCATAATGAGCACTGCCAGTGCAATCTTATTTTTTTATTGAATATTATATTATAGTGGATTGAAACAATCAACTAAACGAAAATACATATTTAATAGTCCCACAGGTATTTTATTATTTAATCGGCTTGTAATAATTTTCTTTTTTTTTAAAGTTATTTTTTTTTTAAATACAAAAATTTTTATTTTTCATCAATAAAAAGATTTCAAGTACTTACAAGAGTTTATATATTTATTTTTTTTTTTTTAAGTCCTCTCGAATAGGTTCAATAATAGTCCTTTAAATATCAGTTGACTTTAGCTCTCGTGGAAGTTGAAACCGCTGTATACTATATACAGCGTAACTGATGGGATTAAATCTTTCAGTGGCGCACCTTATATCGAGTTGCCGTGTATGTTGGCTGCAGGTATATTTATTTTATATACACATATATACATGTATTTATATCTTTTTCCCATCCAACTCATCTGTGCGTGTATGAGGCTGCCCTCACCAATGAACAGAGCCCCTCGCAGATCTTTTTTTATTTTTATTCCATGCTACATTTTCTGCTTCAACTTCACGCTTTTCTCTCTCTCATTTTTTTTTTATTAACGCACATATATGTATATATATGTACGTTTATCTACACTTCGTTCGTCTTAGTGTTGCTTCATTTTATTTTTCATGAATGATCGCTTTAGGTGTTGATATAATTACCGAAAAAAATTATTTCGTTTCACTTATAACTGCGCCATTTTTTGTAGACTCGTAAATTAACATAAATCCTTTTGAATATTTATACCACATGTGAAATTCTACCAATGGTTCTCAACGTATCTTCATCGTATAATATTATACAGAAGTTTATATAAAAATTGCTAACCGAAATAAACATGATAATAATTATTTTTTCAATTTTTTCCTGCTTTCATACTCATGTCAATAATTCCTGCACGTTAAAATTAAACATGCACATATATATATGTGTATATATATTTTTTGCGCAGGTGGGATTCAACGAGACATGAAGTGGAATCGACGAGCGGGCAATGTCGGAATAGTGAGATGCACGAATGATGCTTGATGGGTTTGTTCGTTCATTATATACAAGGGCCGCGCGCGGATGAAGAAGAGGCCGGAGGCGGACAGACAGGAACCATGGGAAGAGCGAGGTGGGATAGACGTGGCCACATCGGACGCGCGCACTCTTCTCTCGCGCCCGACGAGTGACGTAATGATAGGAAATTACATGATGCCAGCCCTCCAGAAATTGGCCGTCGCGTATTAACATAATTTAATTACGTAGTAGCAGAAACTCACCGGGGCCACCGCGTGACAGCTGATCGTGCGCGGACCTCACACCTCGGCCACGCATACTATCCAACACACATCAACATATATACGAACACTCGAATATGTATGTGGGGCTCTTTGATTCTCCGTGCGTCACAGCCATTCACGCAAATTGCATGTCTTCCTCATCTGAACTAAAAAATTGATATAAAAATAAAAAAAAAAAAAGAACAATAAATAATAAAATAAAAATTCTTTTATTAAAGTGATTTAAAAAATTATTTGAAATTAATCTTTCAATCTTCCAGTTGATAAATTAAATATTTTTATATTATAAATGTTTTGTAATATCCAATGAATAAAATATATATTTTATATACTAAATTATTCACATATTTTTTATTTTTTTATTTTTTCCGCACATTCTCATATACATTAGGGTGAGCCAAAAAAACTAACCTATCGAATTTATAGGTTAAAATGAACCTATTTACCCCGAAAAAAATGTCCCTGCAAGGCAGAAGTTGTAGCTCAATTTTAAAAAATGTCGATGAGCATTCAAAGTTTCCCATTTGAATAACACGTAAAAAAATCTTTTTTCATTAAAAATGTCATAACTTTTGAATGGTTAATTGGAAATTTTTTTTCATAGCGGATTCTTGTAGAGCATAAAATTTCCTAAAAAATCATCTTCATGATGATTTTTGTATTTTTGTAAAATTCGTATATTTAGAAGCCTTAAAAAATGAAAAAAAATCAAAATAAACATTTTTCATAAAAAATACACTAAAACTGCATATTTTGATTTTTTCATTTTTCAAGGCTTCTAAATATACGAATTTTACAAAAATACAAAAATCATCATGAAGATGATTTTTTAGGAAATTTTATGCTCTACAAGAATCCGCTATGAAAAAAAATTTACAATTAATCATTCAAAAGTTATGACATTTTTAATGAAAAAAGATTTTTTTACGTGTTATTCAAATGGGAATAACTTTGAATGCTCACCGACACCTTTTAAAATTGAGCTACAACTTCTGCCTTGCAGGGACATTTTTTTCTCGGTAAATAGGTTCATTTTAACCCATAAATTCGATAGGTTAATTTTTTTGTCTCACCCTAATATATATAGATCATGTGTCAAAATTCGTAGCGCACTATCGCGATATGAATGATTGAAATTAGGCACACGATTCATGTTAGGAATAGTTGCGGGCAGCACTTGAATATATATAGTTGTATAGAGGCAATGAGGTATGGTATGAAAGGACGACGAATATCCGGCCTTTGGATCGACGACACGATGAGAAGCCGCTTTATGTACCTATATATACATATATACAATTGCGGTACACAGCCCCTGAGCATTTCGCCTTACGTTATAGCCGGTATTGGACCAACCGCCGCGCGATTCTGCTTCAACGGTGGCAGCCACTCGGCGCGATTGTCCATCTCGCGTACCAACCACACACACACACACACACAAATATGTATATATGTATATACACGTATGTATCTCCCTCATTCACTCATCTCTTCATCTCTGTTACTACCTCACTCTGGCCAAACTCGTAAGCGTTCATGGTACGCCACGAGCTCTCAAGATTCTCCGATCTCTATCTCGCCAACGATCTGACACAATCGCGAATATGCGCTCCACTCTGCGTGCCACCCTCGTGTGCAAAGCCCACAGTGTCCATTTCTCCATGCCCATATCTTCTCTTCCCCTTATATTCACTTCGTATATATACAATACATGCATGTAGATATACCTATATAACATCGACAATCCCTCCCAGTTTTATTTTTCGGCAACAGTTATGCTGGCAATGCACTCCATTCGAGCGATAATAATCTTCGATAGCATCCGATCATCGTCCATAGTTATTTCTCATATGTTCGTAAAATTCTTCATGATATACACAAGGAGGGAAAAAAAAATTTTTTTTTTTATCAAATAAGTTTGATGTATTTATTAATTTTTTTTTCTTTTTCAGAAGAAAAAAAAATTCCACTGTATAAGTAATGTTTTAAAGTACAATTTAATTATTTTTTTTTTTTTTTAGAGAATTTTCAACGATTTAATATATAGATATATTTTTATATATGAATGTAAATGTATATACATATAAAGATGTAGTGGAGGGTGGTGGAAAAATTGATTGCCAAGACTTGTACGAACAAAGTTGAAGCTCGAGCGCAGTTAAACCGCGGATATATACCAAGAAGTCAGATACATAATTCAACGAATTAAGTAACTCACGTTCGCTTTCTCGGCTTAATGTTCAGCGGTAAAATTAGCGTACGAACACGAAACACGAGAGAAGAAGCGCGGTGTATATGGCTAAAAGTAGATTTCCTTCAGTACATATATATACACAAGAAAAAAACCGGACGGTTAAAGCTATAACTATGAAGGTAATGTCAATTTTCCAGAACCTCACAATGATTGGCGTAACGAAAGTGTACGCAGCGCGTATTCTTAAATGTGTGTATGTTTATATACACTACGGCTTCAGTATTTTATATTTTTCACGGTGAAACTGTGTGGCCGGATTGCCCCATGAATAAAGTCGGCAGCTAACAACCACTTTGATTTTTAATATGGATATAAAATTCGTATTTATATAGTAAAATGTATTTTTTTTTTTTATACATTACCACACATTTATAATTTTAAATGCAATTATTATTATCAAATATTTTCCTCGCTGTAAAAAAAAAAAAAATATATGAAGTACTGAATAAATATAATTCGCTTTGAATAAATAAAACTTAAACTGAATTTCAGTATTCTCAATTAAAATTAATATTCAACTAAATAAATTTAATTCTCTTTCCCATTTTTTTTTTTTTTTTTTCAATATACATAGCGTGTGCATGAGTATTTATTTCTGATGTAGATATGTATGTACTTTAATCAAAGTAGCATATACTCAAAAAAATTATTTTCCATTGTGATTTGTTGATTTTCGATTACAACCAATGTACGTTATCTGATTTTTTAAAAATAAACTCTTGAATAACAAGAGATCGTTGTCGATATATACTAAATTAACGTTATATATCGTCTACATAAAGATAATCTAACTCACTATTGTCAAGTATTATAATGGACACACCATGTGCAACGACCAACCTACCCCAATCCACAATTTTTACGGTCCACCCGAGGGGTTGACTGTACTTTATACGTGACACACTATACTACAGAGAAAAGCAGAAGGGATCAAAGTATATATTGTGTAGCACAGTGAAATAGAGACATTTGTCAATGCAGACCCCGACGTCGAAAAACGAGAGAAAGAGAATGAGAGAGTTTCTACACTGACTCTCAGTCACCCCTGATTTATTATACCGATTGTCATTACGGCATAGATAAAACCGGGTGTTTCACCAAATGTGACCCACGTTTGTGTTCACGGCGTCGACATGGCCTCTTGACGTTCCATCGAGTATCTATGACTATACATACATCTATATAAATTTTTTTATTTCAGGATCAAAAGCCTGATAATTCGTTGATGTCTAATAGAATATTCACGCCATTATTTTTTTTTATTATTTTTTTCCATTGTGCATTTTACAACATCCCTGTATGTGATGTTTAATTCACCATGCCGGATAAAAAAAAAACATAGTGCTCGAAAGGATTATTATAATTTTTTAATTTCATTATTATTTTTTTTTTCCTCTTTAGTTTTTTCGTTTTATTATTATGATTTATTCTTTTTTTTTTTTTTATTTTTTGAATTACCCAATAGATTTTCACGTGCCACTCGCTGAAATATATCGTCGCCGATTGAGTTAGTGATAACACACCGTGTCGGAAGAGCGCGTTGATGTTCCATGGGTTGTGGCTGATATGAAATATAGATAACCATTTCCTGCGGGTGAATAAAAAAAAAAGACAGAAATAATAATAAATGCATGGCATAACCCGTTATACAGAAGTGGACGGACAGAAATGTGGGCTTGACATTATCACACTTGGAATATAATTTTTTTTTTTTCACTTATCTTCTTTGATTTTATAATAAAATAAATAATTTAACATAAATGTTGTGATTTCAATGTGCAAATTCAATTGAAATCGACAATACACACCGATGGAATGTTATCCATACATATAGAAGAAGGAAAACCGGCATCACAAATGGAAGAATATTGTACGATCATGCGACGAGTTATGAACGCATCCGTTATTCAAGTGCTTCATGCGTGCAATGATTAATCATATACATATAGTTTCAAGTTACTCATCTAAAAATAACAATCTTCAAGTCAGTGATCTGCACTTCCTGTCTTACGTTTCATGGATATTGCACTTATATACCTGTCATATAAATAATAATTTTTTTCTATAAATATTTCTTTTACCATCAAACGCGTCATAATTCCATTAATGTTTCATATAAATGACATTATCTGCTTTCATTACGTTTCCTATCTGTACAAAATATTTCAATGACTCATCATTTAGTCATGATTAAAGCAATTATTGTCAAGGAAATTCTACTGATTTCACCAGGATATAACATTGAATACTCCAAGGGTGATAACAATAGACTCATCATTTCAACCTTCATCCATTCGTTTAAAGATTTATAATAGAATATAAACCACGATGAGATGCTTGGGACAGATAACGAGGTATCGTTATTGCGAAACAAGTGAACAAGGTGATGGTGGAACGTGAGAATGATGAGGCACAAGATGAAACAAGCCAGGTCAGCTTTTCACTCAATTTCCATAAGCAATCTATAATTAATCAGCGACTGTCGTATAAAGGAGGTCTTTGATAAGTAAACTTATTTCACAACGACATTTCTATAACACTTTCGACACTATAAGATACCTATACTATTCCCTTGAAAGCACTAAATCGAGGTCTTTTGAACACACTGCAATATAACAACACCCGAAAGCATAATAAACGCACAGACATTTTTCCCATTCTCTCGTTACAATTGTACTGCAGTATAGATATATAGAGATTCATCTATGTATATATATATGCATTGCTATTATAGAGGGAGTTGATGAAAGTGCCATAGGGAGTTTTGTCATTAAAAAAATTGATTAAATATAAAGTTGCTTTTATATCTCCATATCAAACATTGGTATACATCTGTGAGGGATCGTTTGAGAATTAAAAATATAAATTATTTGAACTAATAATATTTGAATTGAAAATTTTCAGAGGATATATAATTGTATGATTTTTAAATGAAACCTTGTGTAAAATTTTATTTACTAAAATTCGAATTTTTATTTTGTTACTGATGTGAACATGAATATTATAGGATGATTTATGCGCAAATGGATACTATAGCTCAGAATATAAGGGTTTATAAAACCCTTGCTTCTAGACATTCTGTTTTGGTATTATTATAATAATGGTCGATTTTATATAACCATAAAGGTAAAAGCTTAACATACTTTTCTCCCAATTTTTATATAAATATTTTATAGTACCTTATAAGCAGAATAAAAAATTTTAACATTTCAAGCTTTTCAACGGTTGATATATAAAATTATTTTTATCCATTTATTAGTATATTTATCGACACGTATGAATTCATTATTTCCCATCGCATGTTTTGTGTTGGCTGCGGAAATTACTAATATAATTACACAGTAAAAAATTTCCCTAATTACAGTTTACAGATTATCATGAGTGCTATAATACAGAAAAAAAAAAAGAAAAAAAAAGATTTTTTTCCTGTTTTTCAATTCTTTTTATATATTTTTTTTTATTATATCGTTATGGAGCAATCATATAATACTATTAACGGGTCTTCGCTCCCTTCTATCTGCCTACAATGGGATCGATAAAAGCCACCGAGGCGTGTCCGTGAGGATGTTTCGTTGGGTAATTTGCATCGGAAATGCGTCGAGTGAAAAAAAAAAAAGGTGATTTGGAATGACTCTATATAGCGCGGGCGTCGCGGATTTTGTCTGAGAGAATCGGCAAAATGTTGGAGTGTGGGGTTAGCTCCCAAAAATCGGTGGCTGGTTGAATTGCGACTTCATTAGCCACGAGGTTTACGCTTGCCGTAATTTGGACATCGGAAGGGACGCGCGAACGCACATATATATCTATATTTTATAATACGTGTATACACTATACGTGCACGCACACGAATACACAGTGAAGTTCTTTGCCGACCGCTCCAAAAAGCAACAGGCTCGACAAAAGAATGACCAACGCGCGCGGACGTGGCTTGAAGAAGAGTAGAAAGAATGAACGCGCTGGAATGAGATGAGAGCAAGAGTGAGAGAAATAATATGGACACCATGGTCGGTTCAGTGCACCGCTTCAGGGTATTATATGTGTATGGATGAAAATATACCTACAGGTAAAGTGGTGGAAAAAAGATGGAATGAGAGAATGAGGGAGAGACAACGATGAAGATGGAGATGGAAGGATGAGGGAGAGCAGGAATGAAAAAGCAACGAAAAAATTAGCGGCTCTGTAGATCGCACGCCATGAGACTGGTCGCCGGCGTGCTAACGTGGGGGTATACAGTGCGTGTCGCAAACACTGTCACGAAATCTCGAAATACCAACGGTCTGTGAGCATGGCGCACCGTGAATTTTTGTTCTTCGAGTGCGCGCGATGCCAAAGAAATACGCGATAACGATTGTCATCGTTTAATACCCCTTCGAGTTCAAGCGCGCGCGCTCACACATACATATATGTGTGAGCACACCTTTAAATATATTTTCTCTCGGGTCATCGACATTTATCTCTTCAGCAATATATATAATTTATTCTTATATATTATTTCAATGAGCTTGATATGTATAATATGAATTAATAAAATAATGAAAATGTTGATTGTATCACATTTTGAGGTTAAATTAATTTTCTTATTTGTCGTTATATTATACTAACGAAAATTTCACATCTATTGGAAGTAATAATGTTGAATATATCGAGTGTGTAGAAGGGATGAAGCCAAGAGAGTTTTTCATCGAAATTCAATTTCCGGGACATGACTGGGCGATACTCAACTGTATTATATATCGAGCAAACTACAACTCTCGAGGTTGAAGCTTGGCATCGTTCACGACACTCGATTTCAGCCGACTCTATATAAATTACATATATATATATATACATTTATAAAACTATCAGTCATTCGCGTGAAACTTTTTATTTTTATTTATTTATTTTTTTCTGTAAAAAATCTCATTATTTTCAACTATTGGTTTTGATGGCAAATGAAAGATATATATATTATTATCAGTTGTATTTTCGAAAATAAACTGATGCGGTATATATTCACGGTCAGTCAATCCCACCATCAGTGGTTTCCCCTTCAACATACTAAATTAACCACTACCTTAGACGAATACAATTTCACTGTAGCTATTTTCCGTGGTAAATTGACTCGCACGCGCATATACATGTTATGATGCGCGTCGACCCATGTATCCGTTCCACCACACACATATACACACGGCCGCTCCCTTATATTCGTCTCCATTTTCGTTCTCGCTCTCGTTCTGTGCGCATACGCGGTTGCTTCTCAGACAAATCGAGCCAGTAGATTATACTCGATTTGTTATGCCTCAATTATCATACCAAACCATTACTGCAATCGTCCAATGCTCTTAGTACATATTCCTTTTACATACAGGTACAAGAAGACAACAATCATAATATCGCTCATCTCAATTTAGTCACGTGCGGTTGAATATATTACAAATTCACTGCTTCAGTAATTAAATGCAGATGTGCAATTATTTTTTTTTTATTTCTCTCATTATAACGTGGTGGCAGTGGTAATGCGTATATATATTATATACAGTATATTCAAATATAGTTTGAACAATAGATCGGCAATTGGTCTTTGAAGCTTTGAAAAAAATATTATTTATTTATTTTATTCTATCTTTTTTTTTTTTTTTTTTTTTTTTTTTTTTTTTTTTGGAACTCGTGTCAACAACGCTAAATCATTCAATATTTTCCATCAGTCTTTGTCTGATATCCTCGACATGTCACGTTTGCTAAGCTCTGCATAACATCCATGACCATTTGAAATTCTTGTTAATGGATCGTTAATGTGACTCTTTCAAATGAGTTTATTCAATCATTTACCTACAAGAAAAATCAATGTCTCAACGAGATAATATGATATAGATTTTTTTAAAGAAATATATATGAAAAGTTAAATGGAACACTTGGTTTGAAATTATATATCATACAGTCTTTGAATTAAAATTCTGTCGGGATAATGCATAAATTTAAGTTGAAAATGCCTATAGTAAATGTCATCGATTCATGGTAAATTTTAAATCCATGGAATGAGCTAATTTCTTTATGCGATCAAGCGTTAAATGCGATTATGATGTGCCCGGGGAGCTGAATAGACATTCTGCGATAATAAAAATTGAATGCCAACGCGCATCACTCTTCCCCTGCTTTCCTGTAGTGCTTGCCTGCCTGCCAAAGATATCATTTAATCTCTACCGGCAGTTATTATATCCCGAAAAAACATTCACCAACAGATTCACGCTGGTAATAATATTCATATATATTTCATCATAGAGGTATACGTTATATATCATCGTAACTACTCATGAGGACATTGAACTGACGAGTTTGTATATTAACTTAAAAACATACATACATATAAAATTTATCGTAGAAAAAAATCACGATAAAACCAACAATAAAAATGATTAAAGAAAAAATAATATAAATGTATATGTGTGCAGGTATATATTGGAATCTCTTTGATATTATAGCATAAGAAAAAAAAATTTTCTCTACCACCCAGTTATATCAACCCTCTTCTGGCAAGATATTAGAGTTTTGCGATGAAAGCCATTTTTTTTTTAATATCGAGAACAGTTGCTCGATCACGCTCAAGCTTATACAAAAAAAAGTCGTTTTCTGTCCCTTCATCTCATCGCAATGTCTGCGCATTTTCTCCCGTACCATTGTGCATATCCGTATCCCCCCAGCTATATCCTTTATACACTTGGCCGAATATCAATTCATAGCGTCAGCATATTCTAATCTGTCCGCGATTTGCGAGTTTGACTCATTGGAATTTTTAGTCAACGAGCCAATGTCCTGTTGCGATTGAAAAAAAAAAATAAATAAATTATACAGATATATTTTTTTCTTTCTATTGAAATGGTGCTCTTGAAATTTGCGTCATTATTATCTATATATAAAACTATACCAGACAGAAATTATTCCGGTACATCAGCGATAATTGTGCGCAAATTATATACATCGTCTCGTTGTCGTTGTCCTTATATTTAACAGTGAACGACTCTCTAATTCCTCGATCGGGATATCTGCCAGACTTCCTTTCATACTCTAAAGAGTATATTCCGAAATGAGCATATATATATATATATATATGTATGTGTATGGTGGAAAAGAATTGAGAGGGTGCGGACTAGCGTGCTCGTTCGATAATGGCACGAGGAGCGCAGCACACAATGGAACAACAGCCGCTCAGCCACGATTGTCTCCCAGTTGGATGAGAAGACCTTCTCTCTACCTTCTCAGTGAGCTTGTGGCTTTGATTAGTGTCCTCCACGCACACAGTAAAGTCTTGTCGACAAAAATAATAACGCCATTGAGAGTGTATATCTTCAATGTGAAAAAAAAAAGAAGAAAAAAAAAAAAGAAATTGAAAGAATCCGTAGTGTTTATTGTGATTCAGTATAAAAACAACACATACATTGTGTCATTTTGATTTTTTGCATGAAAAAATAAGAGGGGGAAAGAAATATAACATAGATATACATATACAAAAATGATGGAAAATTCTAATGCATTCTTTCCGTGTTGGTATTGTGCTTTCGGCGACTATAAACCCCATAACAAGTCAAAATTTATGCTTGCGCGTGTTCTTGTCGCGCTTTGTATGCATCTTCCAGTTTATATATACATATATATTTATACAAGCTACTAGTATATACGCATACAGTAGTAGTACAGTATACCTGATGGTCTCACGAGAATTGCGCATCCTGCGCGGGATTCTAGATTTGGAATTCAGAATACTCGAATTTCTCTACCGACTATTGTATGTATGTTGGTGCTTTTATATATATACCAGTCCGCCTTCGTCGTTGTTTCAACGCGCGTACGAACTGTCATCGCGGTGCAGTTTCCGGGAAATATATATACCTGTATATACAACACCCGCCATAGTATTCTCCAGACATTTCGCGAGTGCGCTACCCGACTCTCAAAATTATGGACATCCAGCGTTAAATTTACACGATAAACTGCTGCCAGAAACTTCCATACATAAATGTATACTATATACAAATATATATATGTATATTTAATTTGTTGTTAAAATTGCTTGCATGATAAAATAAATGGTATAGTGATGAAATTCAAGTTAGATTATAGTAATTAATTATACAGTATAATCTAAATGCTTTTGCTGCTTTTGAAATAATTTTTATTCACCATAATATAAGTGCATATATATTTATGTACGTATATATATATATATAGGTATGTATTTGTAGAATAATGACAAACGTGAAACACATTCATTCATTTACCATACGATTTTTCATGCATGCGAATATATATTTTTATAATAAACTTACTTTTTAAATTAAAAAATATTCAAGCCGTATGTATAATTTAATATACTCTATGTAAAACGTACTATTAAGAGTATAATAAATATAAAAAACACGATTAGAGTACAACAGTTCGGTATGATGACTCACTAACACGTAACAATAATCATTTTTCCGATACTATATGGTATTTAAGCTGTCGCGCCATCATTGACCGTACTCGATGTTAACTCCCAACCGCGTACGTCGATTATAACGCCACCACAACCCTCTGAATATCCACACTCTATAGTGTCCTCCAGCACGATTATTCTGACGCACCAAACCTAATTACAACAATCATATCGTCCACCACTTGTAAATCTGAATGCCATCATACAACCGATCCAGCTATTAATGTTTAACTGCAATTAAGATTGTATACATATCTGGATTATTTTAAATATTTTTTTTTTTTTCCAATATACACGAGAAAATGAGTTTGAAAACACCGAGAGAGGGTATATACGTTATGTATATTACTGCAGTGTGCTTGAATGCGTCGGTTATATCCCGGCGATTGCCTCGATTAATCGCCAGTTGGCCATTTCAGCAGGGAAAGTTAATAGAAAACTCGATAGACTATGGCCTCAGCCACTAAACGGTTTATGTCAGGATATGCTCTCTTTTCCAAGTTCGCTAATGGATATCATCTCGTTGATGATCTATTACCACAGGAAAATGGGTCAATCGAAGCTACGGTTGGTTCCCTACGTTGATTCTACATAGTATATTGCCATACTCTAAATTTTCTCATGAGCTCTTCGTCACTGAAAAATATAGCTTGGATATTACAGTTTAACTATATCGGTTTTGTAAAGCCAGTGTAACGATCATTGGACTGGGAAGCTTTTACGGTGTTCGTTAATGCTCCTGCTCTCAAAACCAACGCGTTTTACCTAACGATAAAATTACAGTGTTGTTGCTATAAGACTTTATTGAAAATTATCCATAAAAAAAAAATCTTCCGTGACTTTGGTTTTATTTTTAAAGATAATGAATTCTTTTTATATTAACTCTAAATCTTTAATCTTTTTTACACTTTTTATTAAACATTTTTATTTATTTTCATATATATTTTATGTATCTATAAAAAAATAAGTATATTTTTTTATATAGATTGTACGGATATAATTTTTCTTATATACTTTTGAACTTGATAGTTGTTAGAAAGAACAATGTATTGCTGCTTGAGGAGCTCCTATATACTCGCTAAACCATCTGATGATACAATCGAGGAAACCTGATACTCTGAGGTCTTAACTGCAACCTGGCGCGTTGTTATTTCCCCGGCTTTGGAATCTCGAGGTCGAGACAAAGAGCATTTCAACGCGGCGGGATCTGCCGTCGATTATATACCACAGTGCTTTTCGGGAGAATTCGCCAGTTTTCTTGGGATAAAAAATTCACCAGCGTGAAGCACAAATATGCAAATGAAATGACAAGAAGAAAATAAAATCTACAAACTAAAACACGATAAAAAAAAAAAAATT
The DNA here is from genome assembly GCA_030347275.1 of Microctonus aethiopoides. Lineage (NCBI taxonomy): Eukaryota > Metazoa > Arthropoda > Insecta > Hymenoptera > Braconidae > Microctonus > Microctonus aethiopoides. The sequence continues at coordinate 3,349,413 of JAQQBS010000004.1, forward strand.
ATAAGAAAATAAAGAAGAAGCGTCTGTGTTAAGTGTATCACGCCGCGGGAGTTGGCCAACATTGTTTCGCCTCACCAACTTTGTCGCACGGTTCAATGCTCTCCATTATAGTATACGACAAATCTCATTAACAAAGTCGTTTAGTTATCTAAATGAATTCTACAGCCGTTTATTTACTCCTTGTACACCCAAGCGGATGCTTTTAAACTCTTCAAGTGAAACAGCGAGTTTCTAGCGCTTGCAGCACATTCGAATATACAAAAACCATTAAACATTCTTCTAAATTTTCCTTGAACAATTTAAAACAACAAATATATGTTAATTTATATTCCGCCATTACAACAATATAACCGACAACATTAATTTAATTATTGAACAACGCTGAAATAATCAATGAATAATTTAATTTCCTCATTTATACTAATCCTCGCGGGTCAGAGAATTATATAGAGGATATTGATTAGGATCCATTAGTGGGGCACGTGAATTGACCGAATCAGAATGAATTAAGAACGGACATTTTAATTCTTACACTCTCTCACACACTCATTCTCCGTATGTTTATACATATATACATATACCTACATCGATATACGTACAAGTTTAGCTTATCAGACGACAGCACGATAAAACGCGCATTCGTACACGTGTACGTCGCACTACAGACGGCCATACACGATGTCGGATGAATTATGTCCGTAACGCGTGCTGCAGCCACACCCCCCAAGTACTCCTAACTATATAGGTACCTATATACTCTATCCATTCGAGCATTATGTCGCGACGCCATACAATCTCACCATTTATCCCTCTCCCTTTTGCCTGACCCCTTAACATTTCTTGTGCGTGTGCACACACTTCGACATCTGACGCTCATTTATTTCAATACGCGACTGTATTTTAATACAAATACCAACACTCTTATTTTGTATGTATATTTTTTATGTATTACTGTATAAACATTATTATACACATCTCCCAAAAGAGTCGCTAGTTTGTGCATATCAAAATAAGCAACCAACAGTGTAATTTCTTCACCTAACTTTTCCCCTTATATTTTTGCTTACGTATTAATATATATATATATGTATATGTTATATGTACATGTATTTTGGCGTTTACACTTTTGTCGGCTTTATTTTAATTCCCTTTCTCACTATGGTATACACGCGTAATACTTCGTAATGCGCCGGCTGCCACTATACCTATACTACTGTTGCCATTGGTGTGCTGCGTAAAGTGTTATGGGACGCGCTGTGTGTGTCAAGAATACGCGTGCAGCTTCTCATTCCGGCAACCATAAATAATGTTGAAACATGAATATCAAAACGCCTACCATGGCAGCAGCGCGAAACAAACAGAGACGGCATGAGACGAACATATGAAGGCCAGTTGCACGAATAGGATGAAAGGTATAGGTATATGTGTATATATAAATAAAGCGAAAGGCCACTGCGTAAAACAGTCTCTTCTTTTATTCTTTTCTCTTACTTGTTCTATATACGAGCCCAAGTGTGCGTGCCTGCTCACCTCTTTCATGGATAATTAGGATCTTTTTTTTTTTTTTTGTATTTTTTTTTGTTTTTAAATTTACTAAGAGCGCGACCTGCTTGTTTTAATTTCGTCCTGCCACCAAGAAAGAAGTGTGGCGTCGTGAGTATATATATGTGTGTACGATGAAAGAGAACAACGCCTTTGTGACAGGTGTGGTGTGGTGTTTTACTCTTTGTCCATAATTTCATCGGAAAATATAAAAAATATTCTCAATTAAAAATTTTTATACGTCTTTTTATTTAAATGTATATACTCCATATATTTTTAAGCTATAGAATAAAATTGGACATGTACTTATTTACATGTAAATGTTATTTTATTTCTTTTCATAACAAATGGCATTTTTGTGATTTCATCTTTATGAAATAATGTTTCATTTATTTTTTTTCTTTCTTTTTTTTTTT
>JAQQBS010000004.1:3351480-3381647 GCA_030347275.1 Microctonus aethiopoides
TTTTTTTTTTTCTTCAGTATAACCATAAAACTTTTCGGATCTCGATGAACCAAAATAACACCGACATGCAAATGTATATCGTGACAGCGAGCAATGAAGTAGCCTGAAGCCGCGAGGATCGTTGTAAACCTCGGTGAATTACTCTCAATTTGTATTCCTTTATACTTTACATAGAAATATGGTAAAAATAAAATATAAGAAAAAAAAAAAAAATATTCTAACATCACTACATGTGTATACAAAGCTTTCGTTTATATTCGTCCTTTCATCTCTGCACGTTGACTATTAAAATTCAACAATAATGAAATATTTTACAAACAAATAAATAAATTATACAGAAAAGAAAACGAGATGATTAATACTGTAATCAAATTTCCGATGGTATTATTGATAATTGTATTAAAGAAAAATATTCAAAGAACAATTCTTCGTTGCTATTAGGATAAATACCCAAAGCTTTGGCCGCGCGAACGTGTCGGTTTATGTTCATTTTTATGATCGGTGATTGCAAGGTACGGCAAATAACTATCGACCGATTGCCCTGGCACTGCCGTAACCAGATTGCACCATGTACAAAGTGGTTGTTTGTATATTAGTCTTGGCCATGCACTTGCCTCCCTATATATTCTACACTTCCTTTCTCTTCTTCTATTTACGTTATACAGTATACATAATAATATTACAAAATATATTATTCAACAACAAATTATTCTGATATAGAAATAAAAATGTTCGTCATTTCTCGATGACAGACATGTATACATTTAATTTTATCCTGGCGTTATATCATACATACACACATAGATACTCAAAGACATTACATCATAGTCATTATATAACTCAATATATAATATTTTCAATTTTTTTCCTCCTCAGCATCTTCATACCATGTTAACAGTTAAACAATAAATAATATAAGCAACACACTAATGTTTTGCTATATGGTGCTGTGAAATTTATTGTTGAATGAGAGAAAAGAAAAGGGAGAAATATATATATTTATATCCGAGCAATGATGATTTATTATCGAATGGCGTTGGTGTTTCTTAATTCTTTTTATTGACGACTTGTATATGTCCGTTAGAACTTGCGAATGCTCGTATAACGGTTTAAAACGAACAGTCGGCATATATAAAAGTACTCTCGCACACGGTGTGCTCTCTTCGTTGAGGTACTTAAATATATAGTAAGCATAATCAGTGGCCTACATCTGTGGATTATTCGTTGATCATGAACACCAACATTGCCAGTTTACGTACATGTATGTATAATTGTGTGTGCAGGACATTGCACAGTGACTAGGCAGACAAACTCAACAGACATGGTTTTATATATATTTATATATATATATATATATATGATTTTGAGAAGGGTAAGTTTGTACAATAACGAACAAGTATACATATATAAGCAAAAGCAAGCTCGTTGCGTTGAAGCCAGGTCACGTGCCTGCTGCGAAAACGAGTTGAACGAGATATAGTCGGATATATATTTGCCTTAGAGTTCTGTATATACATTATACACTGATGCTTTTATATACAATTTTAACTTGGGTCCATCACGCATGGCCTCAGCTATGGATACATTGGAGAAAAGACTCAAACGACTATTGGGTTAGGGTGAGTGCGGGGCATCAGTGCGCAAGTGAGCTTCCTCTTTGCCTTATTCTTGCAATCGAGATAAACGCGCTGGCGTGTAAAGGTAAATCACATACGTGCCCGTGCACATTGCGCGTATCGCAACCATAAATAGTGGTGGAAAGAAGGTGAAGGTAGAAGTATATATGAGAGAAAAGAGAATAAAAAGTACATTCAAGGTTGTATTTCTGTACTTGCAAAGTATTTTAAAGTCGAAGAAACCGCGTGCAATGCTGATGATACTAAGATCAACTACTGTGAATGCGCGCACACGCGTGTACATACTTCCAGACCCGATCCAATGAATTGAGATATCGCGCACATATATATATATATGTATGTATAAACATATACAAGTATCGAAGCCCTTTGGAAAAATGCCATATCGATTCTTCGTACTCTTTTTTCATTCTTATAATTTTTTTTTTTTTTTACAATGTTACTTATTCTTTTTATTACTTTTTTATCACGATCTTTCAACGATGGAATAGAATTAACGACAGTTCTCTCTTGGCATATGACCTCAGCGTGGTGCGCGGGCGCTAAAAGCGAATATATGTCTGTTTGATTCTCACCCGAGTGCCTCCGTGCCACTTCGTTTTCTGGTCAACACGCGATGTCGACATCCTCCACACCGCAACCGATATCCACCAGATGACGACATGGATCGCATTTCGCGGCTATTGAGATTTTGGTGATATGTCACTCAATTATTCGCAACTTCGGTGAAACTCTCTATGGTCTTATAAATTATTAATGTCATCAATGTAAAAATTAAATGAATGAAAAATAAAAGAAAGACGATCCGGATGGAATTTAATATTAGATTTGTAATATTCACATATTTGAGAATTAAATTGAAAATGATTGATTTATTTCAAGTGTAATAATACCATTTGGTCAGCGATATGGAAATATCAATGTAATATTTGACGTGAGTTATAGTAATTTTACAAATGCAACTCGAATGATGAGAATAAATCGTCAGAGATACATATGCATTTATTAGCACACATGATATATTTAACATGATAATTGATATTCGCTTCAGCCGTCAAAAGATAGAAATGTAATAACATCGTGAGATATATTCTATGAAAATAAGAACGCGAAATACGCTAGATAAGTACGTTTATTTCAAGCTGACTTCATGTGTAGCAGTGCTATTTTCTTACATGAATCAGCATGATTCCATTATTTTCATCGTACTAAATATTTAATATATACACTTTTTTCAAAAATAATGGTATATATTCCGTGATAAATTTGCAATGCAACTATATACATAAACAAATAAATAATGAAGTAGATGAGACATTTTATTTTAAAAAGCCAAAAATATTATTTCACAGTATTTCAAGTATGAATGAAAATTGGTGTGTGTGACACACGATACCATATAGCGTGAGGGTGAATTCTATTTTCCATCGTCGAATCAAAGCATTCCAACATGGACGTGAATAGAGATCGAAAGCAGGCAACCGAGAGTGAAGCTATCGCGCGAAAGAGTAAAAGAGAATGAGTATAGAGACGGGCGCTGCAAGTATAGGCAATGTACCAAAATTGCTTTACCGTCGGTCCATTTACGAAGATGAAAAGCACTCTGCCAAATACACCGGTGGCACTCCCCGAATGGGAAGCGTCCTGCCAAGAGCACTATTCGCTGCCACCAGTGTAGTATGTACCCTGGAGCTTCAGAGCTTTCGTACTGGCAAACTCCTTCTCCTTTCATTTTACTTCATACAATGACGTTTGATTAGCTTTTCTTTAACGTCACGCGACATCAACTAAACATCTTGCTATTTTAAATATTGAATTTAAAATAATATTGCAAAATGTTTGATTGAAAATTATAAAATAATGCAATGAATTAATATGTTTCTATCAAATTCTTCCGTCTCATAAAAGTGAGTTACTAACATTGGTGCCGTGACTCAAGCGTTCTCACAGCTCAGCTGATAAAAACCCGATTCAATGGACTAGAGAAGGTTATTCATCCAGAAACGATATATTTCCATCTGCGAACGCCATACATATACTTGTTTGTCTCGCATGAATTGCCACATTGTAACTGCATCGATTCAACAATCAACATTTCATTGTCATCAATAATGGATGACAATTGATTAAATATATTTATTTTAATTTGTTTTATTATCAAGTTATTATTTTAATAAATTTTCATTGCTTATATGTATATTTACACCTTGAAGAATAAATTAATGAATAATTATATTGAGGTTCAACGATCCTAATGGCACCAATGTTTCTCAGATTAAATTATTTTCATCATACAGGCATTTATTGATTAGTATAATGCACTTAAATTTCCATGAATTAATTATAGACATGGTAGCAAGAGAGTAATGAAGATCCTTAATTCAATTAATGTTCACATGTGTGTCTATGTATAGAAATCGTGACATTACGAATTTCCTTCAATAAAATTTCATTTGCTTTGCCTGTCTTCATCATAATTAAATAATTCATTGTATAAGGTCGAATCTCTTTGGTATAATTAGTTCTATATTCATTCTACCATAATTCTTTTATAATAACGCATCTATAAAGTAACATCCATGTCAAGAGACATATCTTATAGATGGCCCATCACCATGTACTAATAGGATTAACAATAGATGATGTTCGAACATCCTCCATTGTGTTAATAAATATAAGAATCAGAGAGACCTTTACAGAATAAATCGAGAAAAAAAATTATTGATAAAACTCATTATATAAAATATTGAAAAACATTTCGGTGGTTGTGAAAAAATTTTTAACGGTATTTTATAAATATAATATATGTAAAATAATAAAATTAATTCAATATTTAAATTTTCCGAATATTTTACTAAATTTATCACAAAGTATAGACATATCTTTTGCCTTTCAAGTCATAATGATAAATATAATTCATGATGGCCATTTACGTAATACAAATTATCACGCCCACGTTGAAAATCCGGATGGTAATATCAATCTATAAAGATTATCCGGCTAACCAAGTTAATCGATATTTATCTTGTGGCATTTTAACAGGAACTCACGCGTCGTAAGGATACAAGGAAAGTCACTGATGAAAATACCTGGTTAAATAGGTATCGTGATTTCAAATATATCGGACTAGGATCTTATAGTATAGTAGTAGTATAATAAATTTATCATAACTAAATGCATACAAGAAATATGCATAAGCGTATCGAAATTTATCCACCTAAATAATATACTAACTTTATCTTTATTTCCATAATAACGTCAGTTCGTTTTTCATTCAATTTTATTGCATCCTATTCATTTGTTTCTAAAGTAGTTTTTTTTTTTTTTCTTATAAATCAACTTAATCTTGGCTATTATATTTTCGCGATCGAACTGCTTGCATGATATATCAAGAGTTTTGAATATGATTAACTGTTCTCGTAATTCCTTTAACCTTTCATATTACAATGGATAATAATGTATGACTTTATATACAAATAGGCATGGTTTTATATTTATCTATAAACCTGTGAAATATATGAGCACTAACAATAAACAAAATACTATAGTCTATAGACGCCATTGTTTCACGAAATAGATGCATAGAGGATTTTTCTTATAAATCTATTATTAACGTTTCTAAAGTTCTATTATATACCGAGATTATTATTAAACCATAACAATTGAATGAATAATATACGCATACTCTAATTGCTATTGCTATGATTAAAAATTTTTAAAAATAGTTTTAATCATTCTATAATTTTTCTCGCCTATATAATATTTCTTCAACAAGACAAATAAAAAATTAAACATATTTTATTTTCTTAAATAAAATAAAAGAAGATATGTTTTATGTAAAAAAAACTTTGAAATATTCACAACAAAAAAAAAAAAGTCTTCATAAATTTTCAACAAACCCAGTGAGCAGAGGTTAAAGTTTTTACTTTTTTTTATATTATCTTATATTTTTTGAAGCGTCGTCTCGTCGCCTGTGAAATATTACAAAAACTTTTATACAGCATATATATCTACACGTGTATAAATATATACACAAGTACAATATATACACCATCGATTTTTAAAGCAGAATTGCATTTGGTATTTCATTGACATATAAAACAGATATTATATAGTATAAATATATATTTTTACAATCACTCATACAAAAACTTCATAAGGAAATATAAAAATATATATGAAACTATTCTACATCTGATGAGCTATATAGGGAGATTTGACTATAAATATATATTTGTGTATTCATATTAATATATGTATATAGCAGATTGGAAAGGGGCGATAGTGGAGGTCACTGACGTTGCTTTCACCACCAACGCTACTGTCGGCACTGCCGCGGGCTAGACACTGTCATGGCACCCTCTCTGCAACAAGCGGTATTGACGAAATTGATTGCGGAGGGTAGTGTATATAGAGAGGCGAATAGACTTTGGGGTGCGTCCCACAGACAAGTAATCCGCCGCCTCACTCACTCGTTTCTCACTCTTCTTCTATACTTCCAACAGCCACCCTATATCACATACTCTTCTGTGTCTACTACCACTTTGACTCCCTCTTTCGGTTCATCAGTTTATGTACGGCAAAAAGAAAAAGGGTGAGAAAACATTGTTACTAGAAGTTTAACTCTCTTGTACGCAATATACATTTGTATATGCGTCCTTGCATCATTCTATAAACTATCCTCAGGGCCCTTGACGAATTGCACACGTGTTATTGCCTCAAGGGACACAAGGTTATATGGAGAGTTGATCGCTATACGAAATGGTCATGGGTAAATGGGATATATAGAGAGCGATGAGTCCAAATCTCAGGGGCACAATTTTGAAATTAAACTCAAAGTATAGAAATTATATGTATATATATTCAATGGAAAATACATTGCATCAATTAATCTGTCATTGAATGAGGTTAATGTATTATATACTATTGTGTATAGATTTCATTTTATTTTATTTATTCATTTATTTATTTATTTATTTTTTTTTTTTTTTAGATAGGGTGAAAAAGTTTGAAAGTTGTATTATCGTACGAAAAGCTATTTTCTTCAGTTTGTATAGTGCCAAAAGCAAGTTGAACGAGTTTGGTTTCAAGAGTACTAGAAGACATAGCCTACTTGGCCATGTATAGTCATGACATAAAAGTTTAGAGTTACGCCTATACTCACAATGAAAGTGTAAAAGTACTTTGTTCAGTATACTATTGGCCTTCCGGCCACTCATTCTACTGCACGGTGAGCATTTACTGCTGTTGTTCTTTTACAAAATTTAGGTATATAAGCATGTAATATATATACACATATATACAAGTATTACATGGCGATGGTTGATTCTTCAACATTCGCTTCATTAATTTTTTGGCTTAGTGAGTTTGACGTTAACTTAAACGAAAAGGAGTGCTTTACTAATGACTAGAGATTATCATGATGTGCTGTTATTGATAAAACTTTTATTAAATTGCCTTTAGTTTCCGTTAAAGCTTCGTGTAAACTGGCCATTATCATTATTATGTAAGATATTTATTGTTGAAATTAATTATAAATATTTCAACATCATGCAAGCACGCATTTGCCATATATTCTTTTTATGAATTTTCAATATCTTTGTCAGCGTCCTTTCATCCTTCCTGCTTCTCTTTATTCTCCATTACTGCAGATATTCCCGAGCGTCGCTCTATATATGCCAACCCGTTTCTTCCTCTTCTCGTTTTGGCGAGTCATAAAATATCAGCGACTAACCCAGAAATCGATCTACCGTATAAGCTATATGTATATTTAGTGCTGCAAGTCACATATACATACACACACATATGTGAGAGTATAAATAGAAAAAGGTACAGCAAATCCTGTATATATACCATTTTCTCATTTTTCCTTTCATATTTCTGGCAGGGAAATCGGACATTATGGCTTTCGGAAACTGGTACTACATTAAAGCGCTACCACTCTGATATTTATGAATCTTCATCCGAGACTTTTTGGGTTTACATCATGTGGTGAAGTCGAAAATTATTTATATCTATGTATATTCGTACACGCGCTTTAAAAAAAAAACAACAAAATTCGAATGTCACTCGCAAAATCGTTTACGTTTATACCCAAGGGAGCAAATGAGATGCGAGAAAAGGGAGGATTTCGAGTAGAAGAAATCAAAAACATGAGAGAGAAATATTACGATGTAAATAGTTGGCAAAAGATCCTTTCTACACCAGCATTCAACTTTGCCAGATGCGTTTACCAAGTTGGCAACCGTCAATGCAAACTCATTACGCATAAACTCGTCGTTGGAATGATATATTATTTGCATAGTCATGTACATATATATATAATGATAGATGCAAAGGTGAAATATATTTTGGTATGCATGGAAAATGTGTACAGCTTGATTATGTGTTAAATGATCACATCTTTAAAAAATCATGATGTCCATATATTCACGTAATTTTGGATTACATTAATCCGCAGTAGGTTTCGACATCATTAATAGATAGCTAAATAAATGAAATGAAGTATGCATAATCCAGTGAACAACCGGATCTAAATAAAGAATAAAAATAAAAGTAAATTGAACGATAGCTGGTCGGAAATAAAATACTGATAAAATGGTGAGCTCTCAGATTTCTCATTCCTTGTTACGCATTTTATTGTATTTGATGAAATATTTTATCGGAATAAGAGAAAACGACAGAGGGTAAATGCACGGATACAACCCCGCGGGGTTCTGTCTCTTCTCTTCCTCTTCTAGCCAATATAAATGGCAAAAGTGGAAAAGGGAGTACGGATAAGTTGAATGTATATAGCTGCGCGCACGAAATCAGCATTTATCACCCCACTCTTCAACAAGCCGTATTTTAATGGGCTGTTCGAAAACTGCGCGAAATAATCTCAGCTTTCGTTGGAGGGTGACGACACTGTGAGTTAGCAAAAGAGAAAGCAGATAGCGTTGTACAAGAGGGCATGACACATAACACAGGAGAACAAGAGGGATAGAGGCAGGGCGTGTTAGCATGGACGACAATACCTTTCAGTTCAGTGCACTCTCTACTCAAAATCGCAAGTTGAATCGAGGATTCAAGACCTAAGCGCCTCTCTTGTCCCATCCCTTTGCTCCTTACTTGTTTGTGTATCTCTCCTGCTTTCTCGCACTCGTCCACCAAACCAATATTCGTTCGCTCGTGTGTTCCATCTATATGTATAAGGGCTTCAAACTCTGTTTAAACTAGGCACGTGGCCACGTTTACGTTGCCAGGGGTATCGACTCCCTGAGTCCTTTGAAAACCAAAATCAAATATATCACTCTTGCTATGGATCGCTGAACTGCTTTCCATAGAGTTCGTTCAGTGAATGGCTTCTTTTATTTGCACCCAATTTCAAGTAGCCGTATAGATACCCAAGTGCGTTCACTCAGGCTTAATAAAATTGCATTGCTTTTATTGATTCAGCCAAATATTTCAATCGTAAAAGCTTATTAATTGTCAACTCATGAGTTTATAGTTACAACCATGATGATACACGTTTCAATAAAATTACAATAGATATCAACGTTATAATATGTAATATAAACATGTATGTATATTGATTTATATACATCAAGAAATAAATATGCATGAGGCAGGTGTACAACTTCAAATACATCAAGTCGTAACATTCACCCTTATTTTATGCCACCCTGCAAATATGTAAATGCTTTTTGACGCACGACTTTATTCTCTCCTTTGTCTCTTTATAGTGCGAAACTAACTAGTCCAGACTAACCTCGATGACTTCATTTTCTCCAATTTAATTTTACTTGCATTCTAATGACTAATTCGATAATATATCGTACTTCAAAAGACTTTGTCACCGCCTCCTACCTTACACTTTTTTTTTTTTCCACAAGTACTCTACATGAATAAATTAAAAACAATCTTTTATTTTTATGCATGAGTGCCACATATTTTTTTTTTTCTTCATTTTATGAAGCCATTTACTACAATACGCAGACAAACTGGCAATATTCAATCAGTGTTACACTTCCTTCTGTTGATCCCGCTTGGTGCAGGACACTACCAGTAAAGTGACTGTACTAGCTTGGACTTCAAATCCATCCTGGGATTCGCACTCCCTTGGACACGTGACTCTTCGTTAAGTGGGCAAAAGGCCTTTTTCCCAAAGTCACAGTCGATGCCGCCCATGAATAATACATCACTAAAAGGACGCTTCGACTCAGAGGGGTTGGGAAGGTAAGGTAAAGATGCCGGTCTTTCTTTCTTCTCTTTCATTTCATCTCTCACTGTGCTTATCTTTCTTTTACAAATACACATCAGATATGCTTCATACCCACATGTGCTTGTATAATATACTCTTTGTGCAGTGTATATTTACTTCATTCGAATATCATAGGCCTACCCAAAAACTCATAGAGTATAAGTGTAATTACACTGGTGGTTCTTGGCCTATTTTACAATTCCTTTGATATTCAACTACGTCGCACAATTGAAACCCTTTTCATCTGAACGATGTACAATGAACTCTTTTAACATCGATGATGTTACATGAAAATATACTAATTTAATTCGAGGATTTATAATTATACGCAATGAATTTAATTAAAATCATTTTAATGACTTAAATTAAGTGGGCGAATTAATAAACATTCTAGTGGATTCAGTTGAATATATATTTGCATGAGTAAATATATATTTTAATTTATTGTATCATTTTGAAAATGATAAAATTTGTATCGTTCGCACTCTCGTTGCACGAATAAGTCCCTTGTCTTTTGCACTGTAAGGCTGCATATTCTTCAAGACAGTCTGCCACGACATTCGCGTACAAAGAGACTCGAGAGAAGCGTTTCTCGAGACGAGATTCATTTAAATAATGGATAATTGCCTGTTCCGTTAATTGAAGCGCCACGGGAAACGTCGACAAGAGGGTTACTGAGATTTTGCGGAGCACACGCTATCGTTGACGATAATGCATCTATGTTGTACAATAGTTTTAACGAGAACAAATAGATATAATACTCTTTCAAAAATAAACTGTCAAATCATTATTTCCTCAGATTTTATTTTATTTATTTAATCTATTTTTTTTTTTATAAATCCTGCCTTGACATCTCGTTATTTCTCATCTTCGGAAATAAGTATTATAAAAAAGCAAGAGATTCATCGTTAAAAAAATTCACAATCGACTTGAAAAGCGTTATATATTCACAAATAAATGCCATTGACACAGAAAGTTATAGATAAAATATTTGATTGAACATTTTCTTATTGCTAATACATATATATCTTGTTCATTGATACCTATACGTATATTATATACCTACGTTAAATATTTATTAGTAGAAGCTATCAAGTAATTGACAGTGAGAAACCAAGTACATTCTTGATGAACAATATCATGTGTGCATCATTAGAATTGGCACCTAAGATAGGCTTTAGAGATTCGTATAACGACCATTCGGTAGCGGGTTATTATCGACCAACAATACCCACTCAAGATGCGTATCACTGCAAGTAGAGGATATGGCAGACGCTCACCGAAACAATACGGGATTGCGAATGGCTGACACGGTCACAATCACTAATTGAACCGTTTATCGGTGCTGCTGTTGCTACCGCTGATGCTGCTGGTGTTACTATTGACTCCAGCATATTATATATACATATGTATATTATACTATTTATTTATATAATACCTTGTTCAGAATCATTATCAGTTTTTCATTCAAATTAACCACTTGTTACGCACATTAGTTATACTTTCTTATCATCACTCATTAATCATCCATTTTATATTGTATTATGCCTTGAAGTATGTTTTGTAGCATGGAATTGAAAAAGAAAAAAACACTGTATTATATCACTATCAGCGAGACAAATCAGAGTACACAAAGTACGTGGTGAAATAAACTGTAAAACATTGATAGGACATAAAAAAAAGCCTTTGAAGTATATTGTATATTAGTCGTATATCAATGTGAAATATCTTTTAAGAATGACATGCTTATATGTGAACATATCGGCATGTGGTCTATAATAGCCTCTTACTTCAGCATATACTCGACGACATGAGAAAGGTTGATGCACCCTGCATACAGCGTAAATATATATTGTACATCTATGTTTAAAGAGTGTATATAAAGAATACCTGAATTATTATTAAATTTCAGATAGCAAGATAACTTCTATACAGTAAAATTAGCTCATCCAACGTCAATATATCGCACCTTGACTATGTTCAAGTGATGATTCTTTTTATAAAATATACTATCGTAAGTATATGGTTATGAAAATATAAAAAAAATTTCCAATTTTTATTTTTTATTTTTATAATGCTTTAATATAATAAAAACTACGCTTGAATAAGTATTACTAAACATTGGAATCCTCTACTGTCGATGTAGTTCAATCACATAAGTGGATATTGCATTCAATGAGACAAGTAAACTCTATACTGAATCTCCAACTGATTACTAAATAGGGGAATTGCATTCACTACTACATATATTGATGTGTTGCAACAATCAGAATTAACTATTAAATTAAATTTCATTTTGATATTCTCAAGTTCAACTTAAAACATATTATAATTTTTAAATTAAAATACAAAACAGCCATTGAATATATTTTATTCATTGTGATTATTATGATACACGACAACTCTGAATGATGATTCAATGAGTCGTTAAAATGGGGACCGACTAAAAGCTTTGCAAGTTGTTATATGTCTGATTACTAATTAGACTAAGAGTGGTTGCGTCCCGTGCATTAGATTCCCTAATATATTTGGAACTATCTATAGATATCCCATGCAAGAGTCATTCAGGCGACTTACCTGCCCGCTAGTGAGAGAGTGAACGGCTGCACAGGCTCCCATCCTTAATGGACGACCATACATTATCGCAAATGAGGAAAGTTGGCGAAGGGTTGTGGCGCGAGGGCATTGTGGTATAGCATCGAAACGGTGAGTGAGAAAGGAAGACGGAAAGAGAGATGAGAGGTCAGGGTATGTGGCACCAGCTGCCGAGTTACAGTTTCCAACTTCATAACCTACATGGATGGATGATTCTGGTAGACGTTTTCCGTTTAATTCATGGAACTACTTCGTGAGGATACTCCCGTTACCAATGGATCGATGATCAAAACGGAAATACTTGTTGTGAATAGGCATTAGATAAATTTATCGATGTGTAAATTAATAATTATTATATTATATCAATAGCCACATTGATCATGAAGCAACAAGCAAGCATAAAACCCCGGAAGTACGTGAACAAAACCCTTTTGAACTCGTAACTTAATTATATTCTCCGCGCACCATTAATCGCAAGAGAGAAAGATCTCAGTGGAGTCGTCGCTTAGCGACGGTACATTTTATTACCACGTTCAATGCTACGGTGGCCAACTTTGGCAGTCCCCGAAGGTACTGAAGGGGTTAAAACGCCAGTCGGATCATAATCCCACGGGTGTTCTTCAACTAGAATAGTTATTCTCTCTTGTACGTACTGCATGTCTAGACCTTGAGAGTTAAATAATTATGTTGACCTTCCAGTTGTCTTGAAAAAACTCAATGTCCGTGTCGTACATTATCAATGATAAAAAAATACATGTATTCACATTGTCCATAAGTTAAAATCATATAATTACACCCTCGTTATTTAACTTCATTTCATTGAATAGAGAAAAAAAAAAAAGACGTCATAATTGTTGGAAATTGACAATGTTACTGAAAAATTTTTAATTACTTCAATCAGTCGAAAGTTCAATTATGAGAAAAAATGATAGATTTTCCGATGAAAATTTTGTTTATTTAGATTGATGTAAATAATGAAGGGTGAATATATGTACACAGACTATACTATTCAACAATGTGCGTTTGGTCAAACAGTGTTTACGTGGACGGGTGATTGACAATTAACAGCGCGCTAATAGCAATGTCCGTCAAAGAGCCTCCACGTGTTTCAAAATTATATTCAACGTTCATTGTATCGTATATCTACGTGTGTGTCTGTGTGTGTATATAAACAGACAAGGGATTTTGCATACAACGTTAAATAATTACGTTCTTGTGTATTGAGTGCCTTTGAAAACTCAAGTTTATATACCATCAGAACGTAATTCAATCCATTAACATGTTGTCGACAAAATAAATGATTTAAAAATTTTCTCCTTTTATTTATATCTCATGGCCACCCTCTAAGACGCACCTCGTATACGCGTCAACGACATGGCTCGCAGTGTATTCTAATTTACTGCGTGGTATATGGCATTAAATGATTACTCTCTCATATATATGTACCAACCATTGAATATGAGCGCTGGTGTCTGTTCAATACCTGTATTTAATACGACCGGGGCCACGATATACCTCGCCCGGATATATAACCCCACAAGCCGATATTGTGACGGTAAAGAGTGCGAAATAAATCTTAGTTACAATCGTTTCTTTCGCAGCCCGAGGCCCACGCTCAACATAAATCAAGTATCATCGCTCGCACACCGCCGCTTCTGACACTATATATGTATTCCAATAGGGGCCTCACTACAATCATCAGATATCCCTGATGGTGTGGGATAATCAGCTAGTGCAATAGATACAAATGAGCTAATGGTTATATTAAATATTATTAATTATGTTGAGTATTTTATTATTAATCTTGAGATTAAATTAATCCATTACGTATCAAGAACCCAATGATTATTTGTTAACAAATATTACGATACTTGCTGCCATAAAATATTGTAATTAATTTAATCTTGAATCGTTGTGTAAACATTGTTATCAGAACCTCAGAAATGGCAGGTCCCAAGTGTACTCAATCCGTTACGATGAACACACCGTACATATATAGTTATAATAGTTGGTGGTAAGTCCTGTGGCCCTGATATTACGTGTCCTGCATTTCCGAGAGCTCGCAACGCGAACTCATGCTGTTACAAAATTGTCTACCGTAAATCCACTGGTAATCCCATGCTCTCGCATACCTATTTCGATAAAACTCGAGGTTCGCCGTTGGTAGAATCGCAAATTTCCTTCGTTCGTCTATGGATAAAAAGTATAACAACCAACTTTTACATCACAAATAACCATTTTTATTTTTTTTTCATCTTTTTTCATTTCGATTGTTTCCCAAAGAAGCTCACGAAAAAAAAATACAACTACATGATAAGCAATTTATACTTTTTGTCAGCTATATATTTATATTCGGAGAATATTTTATAGTTAAAAATATTTTATATCCGTTGGTTGAACCAATGGGAAAAAATTCGTAACGATCACGATAGCGGAAGTGGAATTACGGGTACGAATACATGTACGAAGAGAAAAAAAAATATTGGTAAAGTTTATTACTCCCCCCCGATGTTGAAGGCTCAATGTATAGTGTTTTGTTATATACACAGATGTTCCGAATGAATTATACGTATGCCCAGGTTCAGATAAATACCAGTGAAACAATGGTTGACAGGATAGGGTATGGAAAGCGGTTGTTGGAATAATGAACGTCGATTTATAATCGAAACGAGATGAGCTTCTCCTCCCGCCCCTGCATCTCACTGGCCGTTTGCAATCTGGATGTTAAAGCAACTCATCCGACATTGTCTGGCAGCTTATATTCTCGCGCTAGGACTTGTAACGATCTGTAACTGTCCACGTCTGTCATCGGATTCAGTGACGAGGGCCATGACTTCATTCGAGAATGGCAATCCGGGAAATTAGATCTTCCGCCCTGTTGTCTGGAAATTACGTAGAGTCAACCCCTGGGACAAGACACTGGGTCTCGAGAAATGCCACATGAACGTGTACTGAATTGCACAAACCATTGAGAAATTGATCGTTTCTCTTATATCCACAAAGTTTTTATATGATGGCCAAAAATTTAATGACAAACTGAGCAGCAAAATTTATAAAATAACACGTAACAATAATGTATAATTGAGAGAATGCTGGGGATTTTGAATGTACAAACTACTATCCAGAATATAGTCGAGGGTAATGTAAGATTGCTTTATTCCTCCAACTCCAGTCCGCCACCATTCTCTTCAAGTGGTCCTTGGTGGCTCATGACTCTCCATTATTGTAACTGCGAAACGACTGCTTTTCAAGCGTTGAATTAATTATCTTAACAGAGAGCCACTGTGTACTTTAAATTTTAAAATCCACTACGACCTTTTAAATCACAATGACAAAAACTTTTTTTTTCATACATCAACCAACTCATTAAATTGCTCCTCTAAAAAAAAAAAAAAAAAAAATTATAACAAAAATGGGACAGTATATAGGTGGAAAATCCAAATATTTTTAAAACATCTCATATGAAAAATTTTCCTTTTGTAAATACTTTGTATGTATTATATGAAAATATTCTGCTTGCTTGCCTTATTCGCCTTACCGGTCTAAATATATATACATAAAAAATATGTAAGCCACACCCCGTGGGAAGAACGAGCACTATCCTTAATGACTCCGACGACAACTAACCACTACTGTCACATTTACTCCACCTCTCATCATTTGTAGACAAGGCAAACACGAGTACCGGACAAATCTTGAAAGGCACTGTAACTTACTCATGAAAATGAAAAATCCACGAATGTGTACGTACAACTTTCAGTAGGGCACGCGATACAATGCACGCAATATCTATCTACTGAGACTGTGGAAGAATTTCATGTGATACTTAGTCTTTGTACGGTACTCTACTTATTTCTTCGACAAACCTTTCTAGTTTAATGTATACGATGGATACATTGCATAAAGATAATGACACTGGCCATTATGAAAATTAATTTTTAAAATTTATAAATTTTATGTGCACTACTGTGCATTAAATTCAAAAATAATTTAAAAATATTTTTTTTTTTTTTTATGATACACAATTTCAATCACACGTGTATATAAAAATAATATTATTATTGTTTAATGTTTGTTGATCGTTTTTTTTTTTATTTAGTCACTACATTAGCTTGAATAAATAGTGCAATATAACGAGGGTTGCTTCGTTCAACTTTGAACGAATTTCAAAAAGACCCTTCGTAAATTTATTAGTCTGGTCGTAGACGAAATTCAGAGGCGTCGGTACATTTTAACAAGGGTTGGTCTATATCGGAGAGCGGATGCGCGCGTTTCACTTCCGTTTCTGAGACAAGGGTATAAAGTGGGTCGTTTCGCTTTCATTTTCCATTCCCTCTCTTGTTTTTACTCGTCGGCTCACGATGTAAAAGTATATTTCGCTACTTTCAGCCCCTCATGCTCATGAATTCAACTCTTCAAACACACATTTTCAAGCTATCCATATATGTCAAAGGAACATAATGTATTCAGTAATTTTACATTCCTCGAAGACATTTACGAATTAATGGTAAAATCGATATCAATTAATTATTAATATCATTCATTGTGATAATATTAATTACTTGATTGTGTGCAAGTGTTAAATAATCATCAAAGAATCTTAAAAATAAAACTAAACATAAAAAAAAAAAAAAAAACCCAGCAGATTTGCAGTCAAGTAATGAATAATATGGGGAATATATATCAATCAAGGCGAGACTTAAGTATTTTAGCGGGGCTTAAAGCACGATGTAGGTGGTTAAGGTGGCTGTTAAAAAGGGGGTTGGATATAGGAAGCACCGCGGACTTACGGTGCACCTACTTCCGAGTGATTTACGGTTGAGCTTCCTGGGGCAGGAAATTCGTTAGGGCATACTATGAAGGGGGGCATTCGAGATGGTCTCTTGCACGCACTGTACCGTGCCAGATAATGTTAACGAGTGCTCCGGATAGTGCTTGCCCATGGTTCTCCTTAATACGAGTATGTCGTGACTTCCTTTTTCGCGGCAGTGATTCGACTCTCCGCGCACTCTTTCCGCCTCATGGTCTTTTCTAGTTCATCGGGTATCCCATAATCCATTGCCGGCAACCATCTCCTTAACGACCACTTCCATCCCTTTTCTCCAATTTTTTTTTTGTTACCTCTAATATCGATATATAAATATATTCAATGAATAGAATGGCTTTTATTTTTATAAATTTTTTTTTCTAACAAAAAATATAATATATATGTATGTAAGATGGAATAAAAATGTTTGGTATATTCGCCTTCTATTGAAAATAACTGCAGTATGATAAATAATCGCGGGTAGATGATTGTTGAAAAATTGGTTAAAGCTAATATAAATGTTGGCCTACATTGGCTGAAACGGACAAATACGGGCACACGCGAACCACGTTCAAATAACCTGTGACCTATGATATCTATAGGTACACACAATCGCATTTGACGCTATATGCTATACCAAATGTGGAAATAAAATATATGTAGACCTTTATCACAAACCAACTGGGCTGTGAGCCACAACCCCCTTTTTTCCTTCTATTATAGTGTCGTTGTAAAAGGTTCAGTGACGCGAATAGGGTGTATACGTCAATATAGAAAAGGTTAACCAAGAAGACGACGTGATACTATATTTGTTAAGTTGGGTGATCGTAAAGGCAGAATTTATCGTCCTTGTCTACTCCCACGATCGCTGTAAATACGTAAATTTCGTTGGCACGCGCAATATATTAAACAAGTTTTATTGCCATGTTACCATCATCGATCTTTCTGTAGCTTCAACGGACCTAAGGGATGATTATCGTACTGAGAATTATTCTCATAAAAAGATTAATTGCACACATACAAATTCATTTCTGAATAACTAAAGCATTTATTAATTTAAATTAATTCAACGATGTAAAAGAAAAATGTTGTAGGAAATTAATTTTTGGTTAAATTAATAATGGATATAAATTTAAATAATGAAGTATCAAAAATTAAGTCAACAAAATGAAAAGCACTTGTAGAAGAAGTAACTAGAGATTATAATAATTTATCGTTTAAATATATACCAACGTATGTTTCTACATAGAGGGGCGGAAGAAAAAATATATACTTAGTTATACCGCGCGCCCTCCCTGTAATCGTTGTGTAGTCATAAAATGAACTTAACGCCCCCTTTTCTCCACCGCTTCTAATGTCTACAAAAAGAGAATTCTCCCGCATTCTTCTGTATATATATTACACACATATTGCACTGCAGAATAAGCACAATATCGTTAATGCACACCCAACTCTTTACTAGTTGTTAGCATGCTGCAACAAAATTAAATGCATCTGTCGGCTTTTATACAGTACCTCACAGAGTAAATAAAATATTTGATATTATATACCCATGAATATTTATCTGACAGTATTTCGTTATTAAACGATGTCGGAATAATTATGTATTTCAAATTTCACGAATATTACGAGGATGATCGATGAGAAAATAATACAGCCATATAATTCGAGAAAGAAATTATATACATGAAAGATGTAACAAGCATCAACGTGAAAAATTTAAAACTATAAAAATCTTAAATCACACAATCAAAAAATAAATAAAGTGAAATAAAGCAGATGCCAGTAAAGCTTTTCGCGCGTTGTATTCGTCTCGTGGGGTCTCAGTGAAAGACGACCGACCACCCCCTTTGCATATTTGTGTTTCTTAACGTAACTCTTATTCATCATTTATATAATACATATATAAATATACAATATTATATTTCCACATTCTTTTTTCTCTCTTACACTTTTCTATCTATATCTTTATCTGACTTATCCTCGGCGTTGAATTGCGCGCGACAGCCCACCCGCACTATTCATTCGATCCCGTCGATTTCTAATCGCGACTCGCATAAATCGTTCTCTCACAATAAAAGGTGAAAGCGCCATTGGCTTTGGATAATAATAATCACTGCGATGGGGAGGTCGTTGGGACAAGTGGCCACCATATACGACTGAATAATATAAATATATATATATATATATTAACATCGATCATATGGAATTTAGACATATCGAGAGGAAAAGAACGTGACAAGGCGAATGAGCATGCAACATAAAAGCTAAAGCGGCGTTATATCTATCTATAAAGCTTGTAGCTCGTTCCACACCAATGAACGACCGCGAGTGATCGTTGCCGCGTTCGTGTCTCGACCGCGAAATAGCCAACCAATAGCACTATGCAGGTTTGAGGATCTTTTGCCGCCACTTGATCTCAGCTTCTGGGTCACGAGAATATGTACAGTGGTATACGTATCAAGCTTTCTTGTTGCATATATTAATGAACCGTATACAAAGGTAGCATAAAACATTTATTGTATCTCTCTAAATGTATTAATACAAATATAAATTCGCATACCTTTCA
Organism: Microctonus aethiopoides; assembly: GCA_030347275.1. Taxonomy (NCBI): domain Eukaryota; kingdom Metazoa; phylum Arthropoda; class Insecta; order Hymenoptera; family Braconidae; genus Microctonus; species Microctonus aethiopoides. The sequence continues at coordinate 3,371,331 of JAQQBS010000004.1, forward strand.
ATATTAAATCGAATAATACATATAATGTATTGTATTGGATATAATAAAACAAAATAATTATCGAACTGATCAACAAATGGATTGTTTATATTTTTCTTTTTTCTTTTGCTTTGTTTCATTCCGCATCTACCTTCGATGTCACTCATCGAGCCGACTTTGATGGCATATCGGAAGGCGAAGGGCGAACACGGTGGATCAACCGATGGACAGGTGAGTCTCAAACAGATTTACCGACACTTCTGCGCGCCCGTTAATGAGTGAGCAAAAGCCGCGCTCTAACGCACACGGCATATAACACTCTTTCAACGTATATATCTCGCTCATTGGCACGCAACAAGAGAGCCTTGTGACACGACGAGTGAGCGCCTCGATCTGCGCGACCTTGCACGCTCAAAAATGTTTGTTCGTATAAGAGACACGAAAGTGCCAGTGCAACAGCTGCTCGCCACTCTTCACGCCGTCTGGATACGAATCCGACATGTCCCGCGAATTCCATGGGAAGAGAGAAGAGAAAAAAATATGAAAAGGTGAAAGCTAAAATATATATATATCTACATACAACATATGTGTGTATGATATATGTTTTTGTATTATTTTTTTGGTTGTTCTGATATAAATAGTATAACGAGTAACAATTATTTATTAATGAACAGTACGCAACATGTATAAGAGAGATCTACAAACGTGCATGGATTGTTCATTGTCATTTAAGAAAACAATGAAGGATTTTCCTTTATTATTTTTCTTTTTTTTTTTTTTGTCGTCTATTGTATAGCATTAAACTTTCATCTACGCTCTGCCATATACAACGCATGAATTTTCTCCACGTTACCTAATCACAATTTATTTGTTATTTAGCTGACTGTATAAAAATTCCAAAGAATAAAAAAATTTTTTTCTTTATTCTCTTTATTTAATCATGTACGAAGCATTTTCTAAAATTAACAAACATGTAACGTATTTTTTTTTCATACTAAAAACATGAATGTCTATATTTATCTTGTAGTTTAAATATATTTCAGGCATCCCTTATTAAATTACACCGGTGAACGTACTTGGAGTTTATATAATAAATAAACAGAAAATATCTCTCGGTAAAATTTTTTCTCTTCTTTAACGACATTCACTTCATAATAAACCTCTCTTGAAAATTTATATAAAATAAAAAATCACTGATAAATCTAAATAGAATTCGCGAACGTCTATTATCAATTAAATAAAATATTTCATGCTACCTATATTTTCAATACAACAGTTACATAAAATATTGTCTAATAAATAAACCGTCACACGTGAAATCTATGCAGATATTTTAAGTGCGTCATTTTCCCATGAACAAAATTCTAGAACACACATACGGAGGCACTCCCTCTATATATAGTCGCACAAGATACTCAATCGACTGACGCAAATCAGATAGCGGCTAACTACAATCAAATTTTTCTCTCCATCGAGTAAATTGTTAGCTATTATATACCATGTGTAGGTGCATATCAATAATTCCGATGTACTCGATGGTGTATATATGTACCTATAATAAAATGAAACTGCGCAATATGTATATTTGCCAACGTATGTCGATATTTATTCGAGTGGTTTGTGATTGCAACATAAGTCGCGTGCCACATAAACCTCAGCAAACATATTGTATTAAATGAAAAAAGAAAATAGTTGTTTACTTAAATATCATCAATAATATCAATATAAACTGATAAGTTAACGATGCAAATATTTTGTTTAGCTACCAGATATAAGGTAGGGCCACGACACCAGAAACACACATATATAGATATATGTACAAGAAGTAGATATATACCGTTACAAACAGCCCAACTGCACATCCCGCGCTTGTCCAAAGCTATAAATCATCGTTGTCTGACCGAACATTACGAGGCGTAGTTACATCACGCGAATTGTTCTGACATAGTCCTATGTGTATATATGTATATATGTATATATATTTATTGAAGAGCCTACTCAAAACTATTCTTCAATATGAAACATCAGAACGATCGAGAGTTCTATTCACTATAATATATAATCATTCATCTGTATATGTGTATATTTTTCATAAAACATTTCTTCAATCGAGGATACTTAAAATTATTACCACATATACAATTCTCTCGCACTTTTATTCAAACAATTAATAAGAATTTCAATGGGCAATTCAATATAAACAGATGAATAAAATATATTTTTTGTGAATAACGGCGCATAGAATGAAATAATTACGGGTATTATATTTTCAACAAATGAAATCATGAGAAATTATTGATTATACAAAATCAAATAGCTTATTGAGCTATTGAGTATTATGAAATTATATATCTACGCAGAGTAATAATAATATATACATATATAATTTTACACAGTTGAATGAATAATATTTTAGTTGGTTCGATGTACTGGACAATTTTAATTATTATAATTTTTATATTCTATTTAGTGGCAGAATAATTATTGGCAATACGAAAAATATTTATTCTTGACTTATAACGTGATCTTCAAGTTATTCATTTTACCCCATCTATTTATTTAATTAAATTAAAATTTTCATTTTCATCATTTATAATATGTATCCATCCATTAATATATTAGTATGTATCATAATAAAATGCGTCACTACATGGCTTTTATAGTTCAAATACAAGCCCACTTGAATGAATTGCACGATGTCGATAATATATAATTATATTGTGAGTTGAATATTTTATCTGCCACTACACCGATGATGTGCCAGTGACTTGACATTATTAATGACCTTTCTATCTCATAAGATCAATATAGAATCATTTCGCAAGATTTTATATCATGTGTACAATCCTCTTAAACATATATCCAATATTAAACACGTTCTAAATGCTTTCTAGTTCCGCATTGACGAGTCAAAGTTATGGCTCCTGCGAATTAGCAGTTATTTTCACCCGCTTATTCGTGCGTGCATGCATGTACGTATACAGTGGCAGGTTTCAATATACCATATACCACGTATCCATATAAAATATATTATGTACAAATGGCGAGGGATAATATATAAACAAATAAAATAGAGAGAAAGCGGTACAAATGCGGCTGCACAATCCTCAGAATTTTTATCTCACTATTTATTTTTATTATTTATTTTTTTCATTTCCAATACTTTGGCGGATAGATAGATCGATCGATTGCCGATCAACAAACTGCAGCATCGTTGAGTGGAATGAACGCAGTTGGCATTACCAGCGGGATCTCGATGAACGCGCAAGCTGCCGATCTCTGTTGTCCACATGCACACATATACACTTGGCATGTGAAAGTCGGAACCCACGGCACTTTATTAACGTATGCAATCAGGCACACACGTGGGCGCTCTATAACCTTCCTTCGTCTCGCGTTTGCTATTTCTCTCATGTTTTGTCTCGCTTCTCGCCTCACATAGTTTACTTCTTTTTTTCCCTCTCTTTTCTAACCAAACTAACCAATTAAATAACCAATCGGCCTCGTGATACAATTAACGGCGCATTCTTATACATTTACCTGCCAATCTTGTTGGATCACGATCTGCTCGTGAGAGTATATATATGCATATTTCGATCCCTCTTTCTATATCTTTCTCAATGTGCAAGCGCACCTCGTGTCGTGTCACACGAGATATATTTCCCGATGGCAATGCGTATATATACATTCATCCAATGGCGATAGCCAATTACGAATACTAATTACGTTTGATCCTCGTCGACATTTATCCTGCTGGCGTAATCGAGTGCATTATACATTGCTGAACGTTTTCTAAATGGAATGTATAAACGATAATTCGTACAGCTGCTGCGTACATATGTATCAGAACCAATTTTATAATCATAAATATAATTCAAGTACGTCGATCAAAAATTTAATTTTTTTAATTTAATACGGGAAAATTTTATTCAGTAATGAAAAATAAAATCGAGTGATAATACCAAAATGAAGTAGGTATATTTTATATATATAAAATAAATTCTTTGAAAGAACATAAATAAATAAATTGGAAAAAAAAAAAAAAAAAAACTAGTATATTGGTGAGATGAGAGTGGTGCGTCTGCTCGGTATATTAATTCTACATTTAGAGCTGCGGTCGTGGTGGCCGTGTGGCGCGCATAGTGCCGATATGTAGGTTGGTACAGAGAGGGCGCAACAATTCAGCGAGGGTTCGTTCGTTCACCGAGTGTAATGGCTGGTAATTAGAGTGCCATGATAGCAGTCTCCGCGAAACCAGTTATCTCGCTACGTGCATCGTGCATGCTCCCCGTATCCGTCCCTTCATCTCTCTTTCTCTTTCTCTCTCATTCTCTCCTTCGTCCTTTTTTCTTTCTCATTCCTTCTTCTGTCTGTTGCATACACTACATCTCTCACTTAATCTTTTTTGTTTCTCATTCGCTCACTCACTCAATCCTTTTACACACTGGCTGGCATCCACCTTCGCCATCGTCCTTTTCCTACGGCTGTCACGGCCGAATGCTGTTTCCTCTTCAACGTCGTCGCGTTCCACGTCTGCCCGCATGTATATGTATATATAAACTCACATTTACATCCTTTGATTACAGGATTGACGCCTTGTGCAAAATTCATCTCGACGCTTTCTGAAACGATTTACACTGCTGCGTGTACATACAAATTCACAAAATAATTTAACTATTTGTGTGTATTTATTATATGTACATATTTTATATGTATAGTTTCTATCCCGCATAGTCATTGCGTTTATTTATACTATTATATTTATTCGTCATTTTCATTCAATTAAATTTGATGATGAAGAAAAACACCCTTTCGTAAATTTATAGAGAGAAGAAAATTTTTATTTATTTTTTATTTTACCTACGGATATATAGTAAATAAGACATTGTATACATAGAAACGTATAATTTGTTTTATCGATATAAGCAGTGAGTGAGGTCACCCCTTTCTGTGTTTTCTGTTGAGTGAACGCGGAACGGGCGGTCCAGGAAGTCGAGTATTATCCAAGTCAACATTAGAGTTATAGAGAAAGCTTGAGTATACTTATAGATTGTTCGTGTATTTGCTACCATTTTACTCTCATCCAAGTTTTTATTTGTATCATCATAATATTATGTATAAATATATCTATATTATATTTATCTTCGTTGAAAACCGTTAATTCATATTGGGAATATTTAATCGAAATATTGTCAATGTATACCAAGTAGAGTATTTATCTATCCATTAGCTAAATAACCTTCATGCCAAGTTTCAGAACATCTTCCAAAGTACCTACTCCATGGAGAGTATTGGACTACTCCTCTTAATGTGACTCACAGTTAAACGCGCCCGTATAGCTATATCCATACATATTACTGCATCCAACTGAGTTCATTTCGTGTATATATAACATATCCTCCGTCTTCCCCCTCGATTTTGCCACAAAGAAAAACGATAAAAGGAGTACGCGAGCGTGAGGACGATGGGGCACAATACCAAGCTAAGGCGAGGACCTCGAAACCTTTATGGGAAGCTGCGAACCGTGCCCGCGCTCCCTTTAACTTTTCTCCAATTGTTCTGCCGGTAGTAGAATAGTTGAACGTTAAAGTGCTCACTAGTGCAACCAGTAGTAGTGACCATGAAAGAACAAAAAAAAAAAAAAAAAAAAAAAAAAAAAAAAAAGAGGGAATGAATGAATGGAAATAAGAGCATGGACGAGGGAGAAAGCAAAAGGACAAAAAAAGATCGAAAATAAAAAGCTTTTTTTTTTTTCCTTTTCTTTTTTTATTATTATTTGAAAGTACTCGTGACTGCCGGTACGAAGTGGTCGTTTTTACACGCGGTATAAGAGTCAAAATCAACGATAACGGAGCCAAGTTCGAATGGAAACTCGGGCAATACACTCGTCTCGGCCACTTTTTACTCATTGCATCGGTTTTGTGCGCATCCGTGGCTAAACGACCGGCGATTTGAAACTCGATGCACAATTCAACTGTGGATATCGTATGGAGAATTGTGTGTGTGTTTATATATAATACTCGCACCGGACCTCAAGAGGATATGGAAGTATACATACTCCGGTTTATCGTATAATAAACCTATACAAGATATGAACGCGAGTATTTGATGTGTCTCGCTAGCAATCCATAAAAGATATATTGGTTATATACTTATATATGTATGCATATGCATATAATATAGCGATTGCGTAAGGTCGGGCTCATGCGAAAGCACACACACACACACACACACACACACACACACACTGTGTGCTACGAGTAAAATCAGCCTTCAATTATTTATCGAACGCAAAGAGGTATATACCTACGTGCAGTTAAGGTATATTTATACGTGGGTTGAACTTATCTTAACGTTCCGCCGTGCAATGTAAATTTACGTACATGGTCGTGATTTATTACTCGCAACAAAAGGAAAAAAAAATATTAATTACAATAAATGAGAACATAGAAAAGCGGAAATTAAAATGAGGAAAATTGCTTGAAATTTATTTAATTAAATATTCTGTCTGATTAATAATTTTTAAAAATATAGACTTACTAGTTGGTGAAAATCCTACTGATATCATTAATAATGTCAGATTAATTTTAAAAAGCTAATGAATAATTAATTTGACCAAATTTTTATTAATAAACATTATTTTTTAGTTTGAAATTTATATCACGAAATGTCTGTGAATATATTAGTGAAAGGTTCAATGGTATATATTACCATATGAACATTATTTGAACAATATCAAAGCGATATTATTTACGAGTGAGACCTTGAGACCACGTGGGTGGTTTAATAGAATGGAAAATTTTATGTTTATATATATTGATTTGGAAAAGTACTCATGGAATGATATTGGGGGTAATGTTACGCAAAGTACCGACGTATCGAGATGTATATCGTGAAATTTATGGGTTATACGCTCGTACTTTAGATCATGATGGTTAATATACATATGTCGAAAAAGGGAAGAAGAAAAAAAAATACAGAAAGCAAGTGAGATAGAGTGAGTCGTATCAAACTTTACCTTCGTCTCCAGACCGTAGTGCCGCCGCTCAACTCTACTGATGTCATGATTTTTTACTGCTGACCCGAGAGAGCCTCCTCGACGTTGGACAGCATTTGAACGATTCGTATTCGAGATACGACGAAAGCGCTTACATTGCAAAGTTTGCCAGTAATGGGAAACACGATACTCTCTATATCCAGTTGGCGTTTGCGAAAGAACCAACTCGACTTTTATATTTCAAGAGGCAAAATCATGTTCCAATATAGTTGCACGCCAGCCTATTTACTTTTACCTTTAGATAAACACTTTACAATGACGTTAGCAATTTTTTTTTTCCCTACATATATTGATTTATTTTCATATGATTGTACCTTCAACATATCGTTGATTTTCTCGTAACATATATTTTGCTGCAAAATAAAAAAAAAAAAAAAACTTTGAATTGACACGATGAAATCTGTTATTGAAAATAACAAAAGCTTTGTAAATTAATCATGGCGTAAAATAATTTTTCAATGAACCGAGCCCACATTGTGAGTTGTTTGTCATCGTTATATTTATAGTTACCAATATATATGCCTCGATAAACATAATTTTTATTTTCCTTATTGCTTATTCACTTAACCCAATAATCACGAGTACATTGTCATACACAGTGTATACTTTGTGCGGCTCTATATCGATGATTGGTGTTTTATTCAATGAATACCTGTACCGTAGGTATATACAAAGACATCACAGAATAAATAATAAAAAGAAAAAAAAAAAAAGAAAATATATATTTATACATACACATATATATTTTATGTCGGGGACAAAAGTGAATAAATATATTTCATTTTTTCATACAAAAGGATAAAAAGAACACTACGTAATGCAAATATTTTAAAAGTTTTCTATGAAACACAACATTCACGTGAATAAAATTGCCATAGTACTTCTAAGAACAGCCTATGATCAATTGCCCTATCCGTTGCAGCCATTCAAAAATATTCACGATCAATTTTACGCTGTATATAATTCCATTTGTCAATCTACATGAATTGATAACCAAAATAATTTATTATTATTTATTCTATGTGCTACTGCAACATAAATAATCTTTCATTTCAATATAAAATACATCTATATCTTTCCCGGAAATAGAAGGATAATCAATAATCGATGCAAATCTCAGATGAGAGGTTTTTTTGATGATCACATACATATGCGTTATTGCCGTGAGAGTTGTTTCATGTATTATAGAGAGAAAGTGAAAGTAAAAGAAGAAAATTCACGATACACACGCCATATGCATACATATAAAATAATGTTTTGACCTCGCGAATAATGCAAGATCATAGTCGTATGAGTTTCTCTTCAAATTATTAATTATCTAATCGTAATTATATAGAGAAATTTTGCAGTTCAGAAAACGCATGATTCATCTCAAGATATTATTGCACAGCATCCCAATAAATTTACATTAATATTCATACTGTGTTATTAATTTAAAGCCATTGAGGTCATTCTGCAATTATATATCTATATACAGTATAGATTGTTCACTTAATATCACGTTCCTCGACATTATTAAATTATTCAATCAACGCAATGAAACTCATATCATTATTGCAACAATTTTGTATTACATATCTACATATTTGTCTGTTCCATTTGAATGCCATACAGAAATCACACTAGTTCACAATATGCCCGTGACAAAATTCAACAGTAACTCATTCACAATTAAGTTAATTTCAGTTTTATTCGTGTGACAGGTGCAAATAATTGAGGCTATTAATTAGAAACGAAATAGAATACGGATTTATCATGTATATATACATATAGTTAATTACCAATGAGTCATTAGAAATTAATGAATAGTACGCGAATTATATATACAATGACAAAATCGAAATACAATTCTATTTTGCAGATCGATTGTACATACTGCGGTTGGATGGTATCGCCAATTTACCCGCGAGGCCTATACAAAACCGATGGTTACGGTAATGCGACTTATCCGGCGCGACGCCCTTATCTATACCTCGAATCTACAGTACGATCTCGCAGCCGTGTGCGCGCGAGCTCGCGCGCATCATATACTACTTGTATATATTCTCTTGTATATGTGAGAGAATACCGGCCTCTATATAAAGCGAAACCGTTTGCCCTCTGGGCAATCTCCCTCGTTTCGCATATAATACACTCACATACGTATTATTGCTTCCAGGTCGAATCTAATTGCATTGCCGCCACTTGGAAAACGCACAAGTGCCATGGGCGTTCGCATTTAAAGACGATAAATTTTATTCTTTTGGCATAATTTTTAGTTTTAATACTGGCGGTTCAGTCAAATATATGCATACATACCATCAAAAAAAAAAAAAAAAAAAAAAAAAATTATAAATATTATTTGATTTATTGTATTGAGATATATGTACATATTCACAGCTGCATAACCTTATTTATCATTACCATAATTGTGTATATAATATCTATTTATCTTCTACACACATGGCAATTGTTTCACGAATAAACGTTAATAATAATCCGTTTGAATAACGATATACAAATAAATATATGTGTCCATATGGTGGATTAATGGAAAATTTTGAATATCCATTACGAGATTTGTCGAGAGTATATATAGTAGCGTATCTCAATGTGCGCCAGCGGCACTAGTCTCAAACGCGGCAATTTCTCGCCAAAACGGATCTCGAATCTACATATATATATATATATACTCCGGAGATAGATAGATAGAGAAAGAGACAGAGAAAGCAAATGCGAACGTATATATCTATAGTAGCGGGGTTAACGCAATTTCAAATCTCTCTACGCTATCCCCTGCATTTCTCCCTTTTCTTGGCTCCCTGAGTGGCGGAACGATAGCGTGTATATGTACGTACACCTCAGACGCGGTTTAATCGGCCATCCGAGAAATCCGGGAGGACCCCGAGTTTGTTTACGTGACTCTCTCTTACTTCGAAGCGAGATTCTTGACGGGTACAAATTGGTTAATTAAATCTACGAAATTACAAATCCTACACTTGACTATGTTGTACTAGCTTATATATACAACATTTTAGTTATAAATTAGATATGTGTTTAATATGTACTCGCTTTTATATATAATTGTGACGATACAAACATTCATTGACATAACTGTGAGAATCATGAAATTATGGAATGATAATATCAAGATGATAGACCGAATATATTCATCGTACACCAATTAAATTTACCAAGCGACCTGCTTTTATGTTTAATCTCATTATATATTAGACTGGTCCAAAAAAATCGACTATTTTTTTTTTTTCAATTTTCGAAGTGAAATATCTCCGAGGAGGTGT
>JAQQBS010000004.1:3381747-3452873 GCA_030347275.1 Microctonus aethiopoides
TTTTTACACCTCCTCGAAGATATTTCACTTCGAAAATTGAAAAAAAAAAAATAGTCGATTTTTTTGGACCAGTCTATTATATATATATATAGAAATGTAATATCAGAGATGATGAATAAGAGAATGAGAATATATATATTTATAATATAAAAGACAGAAGAGAGACGTGTATGTACTTTGGTATACGTATATGCAAACGGATCGGATTTCCCTCGAATAGATATCCGGTCACGTCGTCTCTGTAGACAAACTCTACTCATAATTTTCAGTTCTCAATGTATTTGTATAAAATTCTCTGCTAAATAATAATGTTGTATTTCATCCCATAGATTTTAGAACGTATACCTATACACTTCCGCATACAATTGCGCTTGTATGAGAAAGCCTCTTTGAGAAATTTTGATATGCCGTCAATGTTTTGAAATATTGTGCGAGCTACTGGTTTATGATGAATATGATGTGTATCGTGTTACACTTCTCCGTATATTTTTTGTCTATTATTTTTTTCTTTTCATTATTATTCCTTTCTCATTCCTTTGCCTCATATTTTTTTTTTTTTTAATTTTATGTACGTGGCTTCACATACATACACGTAGAGGTATGAAAAACATTGTACAGCTGAGGTTTTCCGCCGACACTCGACGCGAGACTTCTCGTTAATCAACAAATAAGTAAAACAGAGAGGAAGAAGATAAAGAAAAAATGAAAAAATGAAAAATAAAAAGGCAAAAAGAAATGTCCGTTATAAAAGTTTTGTAGTCTAGCGAAAATATCTAAAAAAAAAAAATGTGCTTCTAATTTGTAAAGCAAAGAAAAAAATTTCGACAAATAAAAAAATTACATACAAAAGAAATAGACATGAGAAATTGTGGAATCGTTGTCAAGTTGACCTCGTTCCTCATTTTCCCCAACTCTTTGATGTACTTGTAATGAAAAACATAACTTGATGGTGTAGAATATACTACACTAAAACACAAACATATAATATTAAACATCCATTAAAATAATGAGTGAAACGAATAACCATTTAAACTTATATTTCCATTTCAAAGTGTCAATGACGTTTCGAATATCTCAATATCAATGCAGAAATATATCCATTAAAAAATACATGTCAATAAATTCTTAAACCAATATATAAAGTAAATATATCATAGCATATAATAAACAAAATATTTCATCTCACAAAAGTGAATAAATGAAAGTAAACAAAAACAAAGAAATTAATAATGATAATTGGAAAGACATCCATGAGACAAATGTAATATATTTGTTTGGAAACCGTGGGCTTCGCCAAAGCTACCAACAGACAAGAGGATCAAACGCACACTATGGAAATACATAATCGCTATAAAAGACATAAGAGAAAAAAGTATTCACATTCATACAGCAGAGAAAGTCAATGTACATATATAAACGTAAGAATATATACATATTTTGCTTTGCATATATACATACCTATACGTATATAGAGAAGAAAAAAGATGAAGGGCGTATATATAGATGGGGCTTGTCTCAGCGCATATATGATTATACGCCATCGCGTACGATTATGGCGCACAAACCGTGGCGACTCAAAGATGCCACGATGCAACCTTATCGTGGGCGTCGTATGGCCATCGTATACATACGAGGCCATGTAATCAGGTTTGTATGTATATATTCACACAGCAGATGAGTATATATACATATAGGAGAGAAGAAGAAAGAGAGATATATTGCAAAAGCAAACGAGCAGCGAGTAACAGCAATGAACGAGTCTCCATTCACCACCATCACACCATCATGCATTGAACCACCATGTACACCAATGATAATATTGGGTGATGGTTAAATTGTGATCGACCATCACGTCGACGATAGTTGTGCTAGGATAGTATGTAGGAAAAGCAAATCCTAATTAACGGCATTGATCCGACTCTATATTTGCATACGTAAACAGAGGGTCCAAAACGAAAGGCCGTATAGAGCTTTGGAATATTCGATTCTTGGTCGAGGTCGTGTGTGACAAGGGCTCTTTCAGTGAGATTCACGGGTGAACGCCATTTTCAAATTGGGGACGCACCACGCTAGTGCTTGCTGCTCGGGACTATAGGCTCATACATAAATATGTATATATGACGAGATCGCGCGTTTGGAATTGTGAAAATGAAAGAGAGAAACGAATGAATTGAGTGAAAAAGATAGAAGATGAATGTAGAATATATATAAAAAAAAAAAAAAATAGAGATGACACAACCACACGGTTTTTCGTATAAAGTAGTAGATGTATGGGTGTGTATGTATGTATATAGATAGAGTTATACCCTCCGCAAACTTCTTTCGCGACCTTTCGACCCCTTCGGCACCTTCCATTAGGCGAACCCATCAAAGCGTGTTTGAAAGAGCGAGAACTTTTGCTCCAACTGACTCAAGTTACTCGCCAATTCTTTTATTCCCTCTTCACCACAGTACTCTTTCAATATATATCCAAGCAAATACGTATATAGTTTGTTCTATTCTTATTCTTCAATTATTTTTGTTCTCGAGACCAATCACGACTGATCTAAGATCCATTTATTAGCTGGATATATATCTTCGACTACTGAAAAATATTTTACTCCACTGATTATCTATCTATAAAACTCGAGGTATATTGAAATATTATCAAGATGAAATTTGGACATTGATGATGAAAAAACGGAATGAAAAAAAATATATATCTATGTAGGTATAAAAGTAATCTCTGTTACATTTTGCACCGGTGAGTTTTGGATTCCAATATCGACGTGCAAAAGTATAAGCGCGCGCATTATCCCACGTGTAAACTTTACTCTGATGTTTTTTATTTCACTGGCAAAGAGAGCTCGTCCAATATGACTACAGCGATGAACACGCCATGCCACCCAACGTGCGCGAGGTTTCGCAATAACGCTTTAATCCCTGATGATGAGAAAATTTGGTATCTTATATATTCAACGTCCTTCATCCAATGTGCTTTCACCACGAAATGTGTATATTTTTTTTTATTCTGTGTGATAGTTGCTTGTTGCAATTAAAAGATGAATAAAAATTTTTTAAAGCGTCAAATACATATCCAATCAAATTTATTATAAAGAAGACTGTACTTAAAAACTCAGTCCCTGAGCACGTTCAACTTTTCTCGGACATTAGGTTACTCACTCTATTAAACTTTCCACTAATACCAACTTATTTTTCAAACTACGTGGAGGAGAAGAAGAAAGGGAGTAAATTATCGATTTGAAGATGTGGTAAGTTACCAAAGAGAGTGTATCGAATAAAGTGCATGAAAATAACTGAAAAATAAATAAATAAATAAATAACTAAAAAAAGCCAGAACGCTACAAGAAGTTGAGGAGCATAAATGTAGCAAATATAGTGAACAATATGTGAATATTGTATATAACGATAACACAGTGTCTAGAAATTTTGTGGCATCTGGCATTTAATGGAATTTTGGGGATATTTTCTCACGTCATCGACCACAGGGATCTCATTCGTCGTCGACGAATGACATGAAGCAAATCCGATTGGATTAGTTGAACATACTTGGTTTCAAACAAGATGTGACCACGATTGCCATTCTCGTGTATATATAGCACTAACCCTCGAAAGCTTCAAGCTCATTCTCATATAGAACACATATGTGGACATACTATGAGTATTCGTGTAATACGTAGTTGGTATAGCGCATTTGTCCCTCGAGACCACGTAAAACACCAAGGGAGAGAAATATGCACTGTCATCACTGGACTATCTATTTGCTAGTCCAGTAAGTTGCAACAAATGGAATGTTGTTGTCGACTAATAAAAGAAAAAACCATTTTGTAATGAGTTCATAGATCTCAGAGGCGATTTATTCTTTTCATTATTTTATGTTAATAACGCCAGATGCAAAGCTGCGAACTCGTTTGAACTTTCCATTTATTTCCAACGTGAATATAGCAAATATATATATATTATTAGAAAATGATATAAAATTATCAGAATTTGACGGCAAACTTTTATTAAATATATCAACTAATTTTAATATATAATTAAAATAGTTGAAAATGAATGAAACAAATAGTAATTATTGATGTGTAGAAATCTATTACAAATAAATAGGAATTAAAATATTAATTGTGCATAAAATACTGTCATCATGACATATCACTTCAATCAATATCATTTTCTATTTAATGTTCTGAAAAAGCGACACACGTCAATATCTATTAAAAATTTTATTCCAATTTTCACATCGATGAATATTTCAATATCACTATGCATAAAGAATAGTTGATGATTAATAGCACATCTATAAAATCTATAATCCAAGATATAAGCAAAATTGATTGCTCCACTAACCGGATAAAGAATAAAAGAAACAACGGAAGCTACCTGGTACTACATTACAAAACCGAACAAAACATAAAAGTTTATTGTTCCTGTGCATTCTATCTCGATAACAATTGGTATCCTATATTCAGTCTTATGAACTGTTTTCCAGGTCAACGTGCTTTCATTGATTTTCGCAGTTATGACTGAACCCCATCCGTTGCTAGGATGCCCTGGGCTAAAATCCCGCGATCCATACCACGGGTCAACTGTTTAGATAATTTATAACTAACAATTATATTATTAAACGTAAATTTAACAACCTAGATTGTATCGATTATTTAAACTCATGAAAGTCAATCAATTCCGTTAAACTATATGCATATAACTAGCGCAAATTTCACATGAATCGAAAGTATCGATCCAAATTTATTTCTAATACAAAAATATATCAATTTATATTAACTTTGACACTAACAAAAAAAGATAAGTATTTCTGTTAGTCAGAACAATTCCAAATACTATCGATACTAGACGCTGAGATCAGCACACCATATAATCCAATCAACGATGATAATTGCGTACGTAGCTTGCGGGCTAAGCAAGTGAGCGAGCACAAGCTAAGACTACATCCTGGAGGCGAAAGCATGGTTATGTGGTTAGATAGTATATAGATTCCAAGATACTAACCCCACTAAAGAGAATCTGAAACTGATTGTTTGTATATCGTTATATGTCTGTCGAAATTACAATCCTTTTAGATATAAATTGAGCATACAAAATTTAGATATACATATACACACATCTACATGTATATATATATTTAATTTATTTTAATTAAAATGTAAGATTGATATTATTTATTCATTTTCTTTTTGTATTATTAGCTGAACACTATAAATTGCTCTGTACGCTATATTGAATTACCGTGCCGCAGGTGTGTATACAGAATGATTTAGGGCTTTCTGTCAAGTATGATGTATTGTTCTTCAGCATTATCTCCCCTTGTTGTCATCGCAATAGATAGAATAAGGAAACTTATTAAAAAAAAAAAAAATCGATCTAGCTAATTAAATAGAATAAAAAAGAAGAAGAAGAATAGAAAATTATACAACTGTCTATTGATTTGAATATTTCTAATAATATTAATTATTATCTCTGGTAGATATTTTACTAGAACTATTTTAAAATGAAGATTGGCATACATGGTAATATATTCTGGCTTCAAAAAAATTTTAAATAAATTTATCTTAGTATTATATATAATCCGGGGATATACTATTACTGTAGATTGTTAATCATACAAATTCATGATTGAATAAATGATTATAACTAGAATATTAATGCCATACAAATTATCGATTCGAAAGCCATTTATGTGCTGTATGTATACGTATCAAATATACGAATATACGATATATCATGCGCGAGTAAGATGATATACAATTATAATTGTGTAGCTGAATAGCATGTTTAGCCTACAACTGTAATGCAGACATTCGCTATGTTTGGTTTCCTTGACCTCGGAATGAAGCCACTGCCATTCCACAGACCAGTAACAGCATCAATTGAAACGATACCATCTTCATCACGCAATATACATATTACAGCATCTCTTGTGTTCAATGGTGCATCCCTCGGGCACTCTAACAATAGCATTATTCAAATTTGCGCGTCTTATTAAACAAATTTAATGCATGCTCATCATACCCAAAATTACGCAAGATATCGCTCAAGCGAAACTATTCCAATCAATCAAATTGAGTTTATCTATTAGTATATATTGTATTAATCTACTGAATATAATAGTAATGATATACACCTCATGTGCTTTCTCTATAATTTGCTACACATGTATACATAAATATATATGTATCATCATCTCTTCACCCTCACAATCATCCCCTCTGATGCATGTATGACAAATCGGTGAGATCCGGCATATGCACTCGTGCGAACCAAAACAGCTACCATCAAACAGCATCATAATAGCTAGATATTTAATAGAATATTATTTATATTCTAACACTTGTATAATAAAAAAAAAAAAATAAAAATAAAAATAACCTCAATGATACTCAATATCTAATCCCTTTCTTCGATCAAATTCACGATACCATACACAATACAACTATTCTCATCAATATTTGTCAGTCACATTTGTTGTGTTCCCACATATAATACTGTTATAATGACTTTTCTTCCATTTTATTTATTTGTTTATTTAGTTTGTGTTTTTCATTTAACATGGAGTGGACGGTATTTCGTCGCCCGCAGTCAGTTTATACTGAGTAAAAACGAACTCGCTTGGAGTTTGTAGTTTCGGACAACGAAAATTAACGACTCGACACTCGGTTTAATGGATTCCAGAGCAAGCAACAGTAGTAGTGTGCAGACGATGGCAAGCAAACGAGCATTTCTCTTCTCTTTTTCCCTCTGTTTACCTCGGATTCTCTCACATGACTCTCGCGCGTCGTCGCTAGCGTAGGGGTTGGACAACGTAAAGTGATTAGGAGAATGGGCTCAGGACAAAAGAGAAAGCGCCAATGCTCACGCGCGCAGTAACTCTATAAAATCAAATTACGCATAATTGGCTTGTCGTTAAAATACAAAAATATATTTTCAACCAATTGGATTGGTGTTTGAAAATGGCTATTAGTTCGAGTCGAATAATTAGTGAGACAGACAAGAGCTGTGCATACCCATACAAATAAACGCGTTATATACTTAAAATAGCTATGTACATCATCCAACCCTATAAATAATTGAATTTCACCAGCAAGTTAAAAAGTTTTAAAGTCCAGTGTCGTAAGACACATTTCAACACGTTGAACGTGACTAAAAAAAGTTTTTTATAGCTAACCAAAAATTCATGAGATTTTTCTCTTTAACCTTTTGCAAAACGGATAAATATACATTTGAAAAAAATATGTACACAATATATTTGCCATCAGATGAATAGCAACCACAACGTATCAAGAATTGCCTAGTGATTATAATCCAAAGTTTGAAGTAATGCAGGTCGTACATTTGAAAAAGTGATTAACGATATGAAATACGCCTGTGATGTCAGAGGGTGCGATTTGCAACCACTGAGTTTGCATTGTTCTCCCTGTCGAGTTAAGGCAAATGGAAAGTCACGCACAGTCAGCGGACGATTACAAAGACGCACGCCATACTCTCGTTGGGGCCAAAGCCATATATACGTTATGCTATCGGTCTTGGGTGCATATATGAGCATCGGTTAATATCCACAGATGCTAGGGCTATTCGGTTGTTATATACATCCATATACGCCATTCAATGACTTTGGTCGAATAAAGGCCTTTCATAATTGCTAGTGCATTGTGGATATTAATTTAGTGGCTGCTTCATATCGAAAGTAATATCGACCGTGGGCGACCGAGGGAAAGTCTAATAGAAGTCAAGTTGAGATGAGTTACGGCCTTTAATTTCCCGATAATGGGGCGCCCGACAAACCCCTCGGTAAAATGTCCTCTCAAGTTCCTACACCCGCGTCTGATGTCTTTTCAACCTCTACACCAAACTCGCATTTCCTCCATCTCTGTATATATATACATCACCCGTTCCCTCTCTCATTTCCTTTTTTATTATGATTATATATATCAATCCTATAAAACATTTGAATTTGTCAAAGAAAGTATTACATAATTCTTAGCAGTGTGTATATGTATATATATAATTAATTATACTGAATTCTCGTATAGTTGTGTTTTCAAAATACACGTCATACATTATAATTTATCGTACCTAAATATTTTTTTAAGATTAAGCCGTCACACTCTGAATAATATTATATCGTTGATATCAACACTCGATTTATATTTTGAATTGCAAAATCAAATTTGTGTTAGAGACGGCAATACTCGAAGATATTGGCGTTAAGCCACACACTCTCAACATCGAGCGTCACACTCAATTTGTTAAGTATGCAATTTATCATGCTTAAACTTTTCAAGCTCGAAGTTTACGACGCATTCCTCGCGCGTAACCAAATCGTATACCAATATATGAAAGTTGCTCGTGTACGCATACGACCACGGCGAACCCCGTACGAACATGTGGTCCGAACAAAGATCAGTAAATCCCTGTAGAAGGGATGATAGGCGCACCGGTGTGACAATGTACTTGTGAGTCCAGTTGGTATGCTAATCGGACGTAATACTGATGAATTTACGATACAACACTGACTCTCGTCCGTGAACCCGGACACTATGGTTGTATACGAGTTAAAAAAAAAAAAGTAAAGACAGATTATAATTCTTTTTCTCTTATTTTTCCACCATTTATCACCGGGACAATTACAATTTCATGCATCAAAACTCAATGATTGCGAACTTTAAACATATTATTTAAATAACCGAGTATCTGTATTATTTAAACACATTTCAAACTAGTATATATAAAGATGAAACTAAATAAATGGTCAAAAGTTGACACGGTGGATAAGAATTATAATAGTTCTCAGTGCCAATTTAAAATTTTCCATATTTCCATACAGCACACGTCAAGCAATTCGTCATGGCCTCGCCCGAAGCATTTCACGTTTCGTCTTTCTTTCTTTTTTTCTTTCTTTTACCCTCAATGTTGGTGG
Source organism: Microctonus aethiopoides (assembly GCA_030347275.1). Classification (NCBI taxonomy): domain Eukaryota; kingdom Metazoa; phylum Arthropoda; class Insecta; order Hymenoptera; family Braconidae; genus Microctonus; species Microctonus aethiopoides. The sequence continues at coordinate 3,390,680 of JAQQBS010000004.1, forward strand.
TAGTAGTAGATATTCGCTGCGGAATATACACTCGAGCATCAGAACATTTTACATCTCAATCCAAAGCGGTTATTGCTGCCCTTATCAAAATGGCAGACAATTTTCCGGAAAGTAAGAAGAAACGACGGCAATGCAAGCCGTCAACCAATTTTTTTTATTCTTTACCCTTCCCATCTATACATCTTTGGACGATTTCCTGCGGAAAGTGATCGTGACGGAAACAGTTACCGGGAATGGTGCTTATCGACATTTTCTTCCGGCAACATCTCTTCATGATTTCTTTTTTTTATTTTTTCTTTTTTCGTCTACATAACTCGATCTTTTGGTTGTATCGATCGACAATGCATTATGAAAATAAGGTCGGACTTAAACACACGACAAATAAGCTTTGTAACAAAGTGATAAAGGGAAAGCGGAAAAAAAATAAACCTGGGGGACAAAATTGTGGAATTACTTTGAGGGTGACTGGGATAAAATTGAGATATTTTTTTTTTTTTACGGCTGCCAAAATTATGTAATTGAGAGATTGATCCTATGAGCTAACAGATGTTGTATTTCTTCACGCAATTCAGGGACGATTCTTTACGCATATGCGTCAATAAGTAGATGAACATATGATGATGTTTTGCACATTGTTTATTCCCCAACTAATGCAATCAATTGCATTTCAATGATCATATCGATTTTGTAATATCAAATTTACTATTACAATCTCTTTCAATCATGATTACCGTTCATGCAAAAGGAATAAGTAATTTTTTATCGATATAAAATGACATATAGTAAAACAACTATAATAATAAAGAAGCAGAAGAAGCCAGTCAGTAGAGACGAATATGACAAGATACTCATGGATCATAGGATCAGCGGTGCATCTCATTGCACGCTTATGAAAATCGAAATAAAAGTATCAGTATGAAGAAGCACTGGATTTGTGCAGCCGACCGCGGACGAGGTCGACAAGTTATACTCGACGACTTTACGGTAGCAACATGAGTGAGGAAGGAGCAAGTCCCAGAAAGGGAGAAAAGAAGAAAGCAATATGAACAACTATCATGGAGCAAAGACTTGGGGTTTGCCCATGAAATGCTCTGGATGCGAAGAGAAGAGAATCGCGCAGTGGATCGGCTGATAATACATACACACAACACACACACACACAACACATTTGCACACAAGCAATAAGAGATTCGTGGTCGAAGAATGAACGAAGACGATCGGAGTCATGCCGCCGTAGAAGAGAGGTAAAAGGGAGTGAACGCGAGACGAAAGGCAACCGAACGAGTATACAGGAAGAAAGATGGAGTGAGAAAATATAAGAGAATAAGAATGAGGGAAAGAGAGAAAAAGTTACGGTGGGAAGAGGGAGTCGGCGTTCTGTCTTACCTTGTAATTTACTCACCGCGAGCCTCGAGCTATCCATCCCGTGGCATAACTCAGGTACGTGTCCATCGAACTTTGAAAATACTGTCACTTGAACAGGGGGGCTATTCATGCTATATTATCGCACGATGAATAAATTTAAACCTGATTATCGTCAATTTATTATCGTTCTATTACCATAAAATATAACTATTGAGTATTTTAAATGTGAATAAAAAAATGTGAGATGAATAAGGGATTAAGAGGGAAAATAAAATTTTTCAATAAATAAAATGTCGAGTGATTTCAATGTATACGAGATACTAAGTACGCTCCTGATTCTGGAGTCAAGCTTCAATACAACGCTGCATACGTTTAGCTAAATTACACTTTATACATACCATTATTATTTCATGTATCCCTCTGATCCCTCTCGCTTCTGACGCCTCTTTCCCGCCCCTCACCACGCTCCCACCACGAACCGTTATCGCTCCGCCCTTCTCACACTCACCCCACTTCATGTAGGAATTACAAACAAAAAAAAAATGAAAAAAAAAAAACAGTGGAGGAGGGAAAAAAAATAAACTCAGACTACATATCACACAGCAGTTCTAGCAACTTTGTTACGCAAATGTCGATTTGAGAAAGTTTGAAATTTCACAAAAATTTTTCATCTTCATCTTTTTTTTTTATTTCTACAAGCGTAATAGAATTTTTTTACTCTTCATCACGTCGAGTAGAATGAATCAGGTCAGAGTTACCACGCCCCACGCAGGCAATACTATCAAAAGAGTAATTAGCAGTATCAATTAAAATTCCACATCGTCATCATCAATTAAATTGAGGAAATATTCTTTGTTTTTCAATTTGTATTGAAATTTATGAATTTTTTTTTTTCTCGTCATAATAAAAAAGAGTTAATAAATTAAAGTCGTCAGACAGCAAATATTAAAAATTTTTTTTCCGCAGCGATGCAGTATGTCGATTTGTTTTTCTTAAAAAAATTTTAGCAATAATGCAAAGTCATAATTACATGTCCAGCTGTGACAATATCACAATCCAGCCACAAACATACTGATTTTATCGCTCATATTCTAACCACGTTTATAAATATCAGATAATATAGCGTCAATCGATCCAATGTTTCGGTGTCGTGTCATTTTAAACGTCATTCTCATAAAATCTCATGATTATCGTCAGTCCAAACCCAAAGGTCCATTCTGCCAAAATATCCCGCATACTACACTGCCTCCATACTCCTAGATTATATTTTTTTCCCCACGCTCACAGATTTTTTTTTTGTTTTTCTTTTAACTTAGTCAGCATGTTTGACCACGGTCTCTCTACCAGCTAAAAATCGCTGACAACAACCTACGAAGCGAGCTCCTACCAGACAATTGATGAGTGTCCCAGTGAGACTTCCAGGCAAACCATTTTAAAGTTCCATGTTAAATTTTTTTTTTTTTTTTTTAAGTAATTGACAATAAAAAATCGCGAAACCTGCACAAAATTTGTATACAGTGAATAATATTAAATTAAAATTAGCCGATGCAAATCTAAAGATATATAAAGATAAAATAAAAAAAAAACTAGACAGTTAACATAATATAAATAAAAGATTGAATTTTTAAATATTTAATTCAAACTATGAACACGGTCTACTGCAGCTGCACTTTGAAGCTTTCACTAACGTCAAAAACATTACCAGTTACGTATATGTATATAACTTGAAATTAAAACAGTTGAATTACACAACTCTATAATATTAAACGAACTTCTATATTAATTAATTGAGTTAATAGAGAAATATTCTGAAAAGTTATACATAAAGGAACAAATTTGTACAAATTGGGTAACATTATTTATATTTTTGTGTTAAAATAATCTTTAAACAAACAAACCGCAGGGAATATATGCAACACAGCGCATGACTACTTTATTACCCTACGAATAATTGTTAACCACTAATTTTCGGTCGACAAACTATTAAATTATTTTGTTGTGCCTGATGTGTTCACACAACATTGCGTAATTAATTAAAACCACCACCGCCAAGCATTCCCAAATTTTCTGTGTACAGTAATCAATCACAGCACATTGTTTACTATCCGAAAATTCAACAAAAAATCAAATTAAACTATATGAAAAAAATAAATGCATTACGGCAAATTTAAATGTATATACGACTACCGTTCATATCACAAACTCGTGAATTATTTCGCTGTTAAATTATTATTAACAAACACGGCTCGCTCGCACAATTGCAATTAGTTTCCACAGAAATCAACTGTTTAGTGGTGCGCGAAACGTTTCGCGTGTGTTGCGCAATCAGTAGACTTTTAATGTGAGCACGATTAAAGCCCATAATTTTGATCAGGCTAGTTTGTTAATCATGATGCAGTTTATACATTTAATCTCGCTGGTCGAGTTTTTTCTACATCAATGATTAATGGACATTTAATTGTCACCATAGTACCTGTATGTATATTTTCTATTCGAACATTGATATACATCAAACAAGAAATAAACAAGAGAGAAAAAAAAAACATTCAGAGTGACGGATAAGAGGAGCACACAAAATTGCATGTGGTGCTCACGAAAGAATGTTAATTTCATCGCAATTCACGTCAATCCTACCAATTGATTCTCCATGTACGCTCGAAATTGCGTCCGTCCCCAGTCAACGATCTATCGAGGGTCGTTCACAAAAGACAAAAAAAAAATAACCTGCACAACGAGGAAGAGATAAAATGAAGGAATCAGAAAACGCGATTGAATCTCCTAACCCTTCAGTATTTTTCGCAACTATAACGGACGCAGTCCTTAACATTTTCGTCCTAAATTGTTCGTAGCCAAGATTTAATTGAGGCAATTAACTCGGGTAAAAGCCAACGACTGCAAGAGTGACATATACTTGGTATAGAAATAAAGGCAAAAGCGTAAGTATTAATGTATATAGTTTGAGGATGCGTGCAAACAAGAGGGGCTGTGAGAAAAACGTCACAAGGGGTCGAGACATTTCGGTGAAGAGTCTCCTCACTCACGCAAAAAAGGAAGCTTCAAATGGGTTATTTGAAAAGGGCTAGCCACTAAAGAATGGTGTATACATGTATTCTTCACTAAAATGACTCTCTCGTCAAAATTATATTCTCTTTAATTTACTTTCTCAGAAAATCTGCAATGAAGACAAAGAAAAAATAATTATTGCACACTTTACCAATAATTATAACATCATTCAATAGGCCAGTTACTCAAATACCCATATAACGCGTATATTTATTTTATATATTTGAGCCACCTAAAAAATACGATGCAATAAAAATTTTGGACAAGTTGTTCGTTAACTATGGGTTAACATTTTTTTTTTTTACGACTCACACAGTAAAAATGTCAAATGCTTATATTTCTTAGTCGATTGTTTCGCATAGATAAAAAAGATTTGATCAGTGTTCTCGCGCTGTAATAAAATTGCTTTGGCTCGTGAAAACGTCATTCGTATAATGCTTGAAGAGAAACAGCAAAAGAAACAAAAAAAAAAAAAAAAAAAAAAAAAAAAAACGGAGTATCGCATTATATTATGTTTTATGGTCATTATCATTTGTAAAAAAGAAAATTTTTACAAACGCTAATAAAATTATTTTTTTTACAAAATAAAAATTATACATTTGATATAAATCATTTTCGCACAAACTGATATATGTATATAGGAACTATACCATGGAGCGAATATATATATATAAGGTAGTTTCCCGACCATAAATTGGCTTTTATGCTGCGTAAACTCGATAAGTGTGAGCATTACGTCGCGCACAGTTGCGTCGACCCTATATAAGGGGAATACTGAGAAAAGTAGCACCATCGCTCGCACAATACGCATGAAATATGATTTCTGCACTGACATATAAAGCGACGAGTCTGAATTTATGATACTTTTAACTGAGAAAGTAAAATTTGGATGTGACGAATACCAGCTTTTCACAAATTTATATTTAATATATTCAAATGGTTTTAGTTACTGAACATCGATTGAAATTATATAATATTAATTATTTTCAAATTTATACATTGTATAAATTCATATGAAATGAATCAGATCAAAGTGCAGTGATTGAAATGTCAATATTATAGTGGAAATAAGCGTTTGATATTGTCCCTACATCATTTCCGACGCAGCATGTCGATAATAAACTGTCGAAAACAATGTCCTGTGAATGAAATTGCCTTTCCTTTGATATTGTATCAAATCCATACCCTTTTGTCATAAATAAAAGTAATATAGCGAATAAAAAATATCAACTTGAAGGAAATTATAAAATAAAACCCAACAGTTGGTATAATTTTTTCAATGAAATTTATAAGAAAATATAGAGTCAAAAGCATTAATGGAGATTTTTGACAAAAAAAAAAAATGACACTTGAATAGGACAATAAAAAATAAAATAAATACCATTTTAAGTTATATTTATACGTTTAGAAACCACGTCGACAGGGTTGGAAAACTTTAAAAATGCACACGATCCAAAGTACGAACACTTTATGGATTTTACCGCTCTCGAAAAGAACTTGAACGCGGATCTAGTGTCCCATGACGCTCCCATAAAACCAAAAGTACACATGATAGTTCAGCTGTGTAGAAATTACTACTGTAACTTTCAGAGTCTGCGCATACTTTTGTAGATAAACTCAACACAGATCTATAATGTCAAAGACAATATATCTCTGACTGTACTATTAAATGTCAGTAATAAATTTCAACATAAAACCACAAGATACATTTTCAATCAAAGTCAACATGCAATTTTTATCACAAAAGGGCTCGCGCTTGATCACACTTCCCTGAGGAAAAATTCCATACAAACGATAAAATGTCCTTGATGTGTATACATTTCTCATGTGTTCTATTTATGTTTTATTCCTACTGGAGGTTTATATAATTTTACCGAACGACATTTAATTTAATGTTCCACGACACTTTTGAAAAGCTGTGGTGATCGTTTGGATCATTAAACTATTGCATATTTGATTTATTGATACTAAATGGGCGATGGCTTTTGGGGATGTTACCACACGATTCGTCAAGTGTGATCTACACGAGCAATGTTTTCATGAATGAGGGAAAAAATCTATACCATACTTTAATGGCAAAAAATATAATTCAACCGCCCCAAAAAGCCACATTTATTATATAAAAACAAACATTAATTATATCCATATGAGGATAATATTGTAAAAAATAAAAATAAAAACACAACGAAAAAGCTGATAAGTATAAGTAAACCATATATATTGTCAGGATATAGTATGGCAATTGTAACATGATGAGAAAAAATATATTAAAAGAACAAAAAATAATGCAGATGATGGTAATATAAAGAAGAAAACGAACATTAATTTCTAAGCTTTACGCAGTTCTTATTAGAATCTCTGCGGGGACAACGGAGAACAGCTGCCTCGCTGCAAAATATGACTCTATTTTTCGTCCGTTGCCGAGTTATTTGCCTACTCTACGGGGGCGAGAGAGTACGAGAGGGTGGAAAATAATGCTCGGTTTATAAATTGCACCGGTGCACCCGACGCCACCACCACCACCACCACCCTTGTTCGTTACCATCTAACCCTCTCTACATTTTCCTTTTAACCCTTGGACGGATAAAATGTTTCGTTATATATCCTTTACCTTTTTGTTATTTTTTATTCTCTATATCGTGCCTTCCATTTTTATATACCAATTCAGTTGAATTAATTACAGTGTGCCGTGAAACACAGCCACGACATAATTAACAACTATGTTGACGATATAAAAATTTAATAACAATTAAACAAATGAGAATAATTTTATAAAAGAATTGTGAAAAAAAAAAAATGCAATTATTTTTTGTATATTTTTTTAATTTTTTTCTTTCCCCGCTATTTGTTTCGTTAGTAATATATTAAAAAGGAGGAAAAAAAAATTGTTTATACGACACGGGGCAATTCAACGATTCGGATAAAATATCCACGTCGCGTATGCTATTTGCTCGAAGCATAAGCAAGCGAGAAAACTCTCTCGGCTTTATGACAAGCCACCGCGCTTATGTGAGTTTGAAAAATTGCCCACGAAATAACACGAACTCTCGTATAAACCGCTGCCTTCGTCGCGATAAACAATGGTTGGATATTTTCCTCCACATATGCGACAGTATATAACCTCGTCGCTCTTATAGAAGACCAGCCATCATCCTACAGTTGCGCTTTGTATAAAGATAAAAATAAAGCGATAGCTTGGTCGAGGTGTTCAAAAAAAAAAAGACAAAAAAAATTATTTTTTATTTTTGTGTGCTACTGCATAAATAAACGGATTAGTCGCAGGTGACAAAATGTTTCTGAAATATATTTTTCTATTGTTCACTATTCGTTGAAATAACAAGTGGATTTGTTTTCAATCTACAAACAATTCATGAATAATTGAAATTTAATATACAGTCGTTTATGTTCGATACTACGATCGTATTGTTACAATTCCAACTCATTCGATGTGTCCAATATCCGAAATGCGTGCTTACGAATGCAATTCGAGATTATATAACATTTATATATGTATACATGTGTACATAGTACGTTGCTTTTGCGATATATCCTCCAATTCTCTGGTTGATCAATCGCATTCAAATGCTTTATGATCAAGTATATTTCCAATACACGATGACAATAAAAAACAAATCACAAATTTTTGTTTCATATTCATTTGTATACAAATTGAAAATCGCATTCTGTCCATTCCGCAAAAAAAAATATAGATAAATAAAATATTAAAAAAAAAAAAAATACTATTCACTACATAATCATTACTTTTGTCAGATATTTTTATCAAAAATTTCATAAAAAAAATATTAAACTTATATGATATGTAAAATACTTTAATAATATTCCTGCTTGAATGTCACGAGGAATTTTCGCCACTTGGCTTACCGGTTCGCCAACCAGTAATAATATTCATTCGCAAAAACGCATTAACTATATATTATCTCAATTAGTATCTTATTACATGTTAAATGTAGCGTTTCTCATCAGATATATATGCAATTTACTCTGGCTCGCACCATTGATTTTCTGACCAACAGATGAGTCACCGCCTCATCATTTTCATATCTTTCATATTATCAAATAAAATAGATAATTGCATAAACATAAATAAATACACAAACACACACACAGACACACACTGAAAGACGATTTATTTACAAAAATGAATGAATATTCTATATAATAGTTTTGCTTACGAATGACATTATTATAAAAAGTACATTAGTACTTTTTATATAATACTCGTTGTTGCGAACGTCAACGAGAAAGTAATCTATTTGATCGATCCCTATAGTTCGCGAGGATTTCCCCTCATTTTATATTGTGACTATAATGCGAGGGGCGCCAGGGTCGGCTCCGTGTCTAAAGTATCGTGAGGACCGCAGCGGGGTGTCCAGGCTTTCTTCGGTATTAATAACCCAGCCCGACCACCGCCGGCCATGTGTATATATATACTTAAACGAAATAAAAAGGAATAAATAAAATACAAAAAAAAAATGATAGTAATAATAATAATAATAATAATAATAATAATAATAATAATAATCGCGATCGTAATACGTTAAGGGTCGCACGAGTTGCACATTTGTCACTCTGCGGTATACAAAAATTTCCGCGGGCACATCATTTTATATTTTATTTTTCACTATGAAAAATATAGCATTTTTTTTTTTCTTCTTCTTCATTATATAAATTAAATTTCCATTTTATATCAACTTCAGTATGAGTATGTATCTATGTATGTAAATTATTTGAATAAAAAAAAAATGATAATCATAATAATAAAAAATATTCTCGTAAAAATTTGCTCGTATTAGAGTCCAAAGTTCCAGCAACTGAATGAATATATATATATTTATATATGTATATACATATATATATATGCAATTGATTACGCTCAATACGTGATCGTCATACGATACGATATACATACGCGTGTCATTCTTGTCGATCACGGACGCACGAGCGCTGTGCTGTACTGGAATACCAATAATTTTTTTATTATTGCACATTTCTACAATTTCATCTCCACCAAACCATTTGTCATTCAAAGGTAACAGTGTAACATACGTACATATATACTATAAGCCCCTCAAATTTTATTTATCCATATACCAATAGATGCATGAAATAAAAAAAAATTATTATACACATAAATATATAAACCGCGCAATGATCCTCTATAATGATTATATTATAAATGTTTCAGTGGCTTTGTATTTTCTTAAACGTTGCTTTTAACCAGGCTCTATGATAATTCGTTCGTACGATGTATCGAGCAATAAAATGAAGTATCTATATACATAGTAATAGTGTAACACAGTCGGGTTTTGCAAGCATCTCTCTCGGAAATCCGCCGACGATAGAGCAAGTTTTCTCTGTTGGCGCGGTATGCACCACGTTGCAAAACGCTGCGGGAACGTTTCTCTCGCGCTGACCCTTTGTTATGTATTTATGTGCATATTCGCCTATTTGTCGAGAAATTCCAATGCCGTGTTGGTGCCTCTAGCCCGCTCACGACTCGAATACGATGACCTGGTCTCTCTATATCATATATACCTAATGTGTGTGTGTATTATATGCGAGTTCGTGAGTATCGACCTTATATATACCTACTTGGTTGGCACAACGGGCCAACTATATACTTTCTATATATGTGTAATATGTGGTTATACTCATACATGTATATACCGCACCCTCACGTGACTCTCGATGTTCGGACACACACGGCCAATCATTTTTAATCAAGTCCTATAAATTTTATCCACCCTGAAATAATCCTCTCGGTTATATCCTGCATACATGTGTCGATCAGGAATCTCTCTGCTTTTATCTGTATTAAAAGCCGAAGAATAAAGGAAATAAAAAAGAAAAGAAAGACACAAAAAAATAAATAAAACTGAATTATACTATAAAGTAAACGCAAATGGTTTCGCGTAAATCTTCTGAAAATTGAAAAAGTTTTTCCGCGAACGAAATCACCGCTGCTGCAGGGTGGTCGTTCCACTAGATTTATTGATTACAAATTACACAGCAATTGGTGTATTTATAATGGGTATCTCTACGTGTCTGATGTCCAATGACGTATTTATGAATCTACAAAATGAGGGTTTATTAAATAATACATCTAATGTGTATACATACCACTCATTTATATTCTTCATTCATCTTTCGTATATTTTTTTTTTTAATCTCTCTATATATTTATTTTTATTATTTATATAAGTATATTTTTTTTTATTCTTTTCATTCCTCTCTCTGTTTTCTTATCTCTGAGAATATATATACGATACGTAGAACGCTTTATACACTGTCTATAACGTCTAGAACGACGTGACTACACGTTTCCTGCCTTATATAAACTTTGCAACGCTTGTTGAACGATGCATCGCAAACTGCGCGTTAGTAAAAGAACAAATAAAAAATATCCAACAAGCGAAAAATAATGATGCACAAGGTTAATAAAACGTTTGAGGTATAATGACGTATATGAAAAATGATACATTAAAGAAAAATAAAATGTGCAACAAATAAATACCAAAAAAAAAAAATATAAAAGTGAAAATCTTTTTTCTCGACTCGATGACATAATTTGTGAATAAAACATTGACAAATAAATTTTATATTTTAAATCAACTTCTGATATTTCATTTTGAATAATATAAACCTTTAATCAAATAAATTCATTTGATTTCATCAAATTTTTTTCCTCTGTCTAAAAAAAAGATAAATAAATCTGTCCAGGACGAGATGTGTATTGGAGAAAATGTGAAGAAAAAATACGTGCAAAGTATGTTATAACGGCCCACACAAATGTTTCTCATCGAAACAGTAACAAAGCAGCATCAGAGAAGTGGGCGGCTTTTGCTACTGCAGACGACACGAGTAGCCAGAGTGTATAGCCCAGAGTTAACGAGTATATATGCGATAGTGAGTGTGCCCGAACGAACCTGGTAAAGCCTGTCATTCTGTTTACGGTTTCTACGCACTAACTAGAGCGGAAGCCGGGTGGTCAGTGGGGGCTTTGTGTGGTTGGGCCACTGGCTTTACCCCATTTTGAAGCTTGCAGATTAAGTCACCACGTTTACATACATATATACCGATGTTATAAATTGATTCGCATTCAGTTATTCTCTTTTATTCCCTTTATTCTGGATATATACTTATATCAGAGATGAGTGGCGCGATGTAACTTCGTCCTTTGCCACACTTCTTCCCTATAACGTCAGTGTCCTCGATCACTTTACGCGTTACCGTGAGCTCAACATGTCCTCTGAAAAAGGTAACAGGTGCGCAACATGGTCGCGATGTACCGCACCAACCACATGAATGTCCAAGCAACAAGGACAATGCTGATTTATAGGCGAAATACAACGAGAAAAAAGGAGAAAAAAAAAAAAGTATGTATGCATGTACATACATGAGTAAGACAATGTTTTATATGTATATATGCTTATGTACTATATATACATTGTTCAACAATAGAACGAGATGTTATGTCACGTTGCTTTTCAATCTGTGAAGCGTTTGCATTTATAATTTTTCTCTCTCGTTATAAATATATTGGCTTGATTTTCCTTTGACCATGTATTCGTGTTTTTTTTTTTTTTTTTCCAAATGGCTTTATAAATTATCCGCAAATGTATATGTCATATTTTTATCATTAAAAAAAAAAATAAATAAAATGAATGTATTTTTTTTTTATTCAAAGTTTAATAAATAAACTGCATTTTCTGTTTTGTGAAAATATTCGATCCGAAAAAATCCAATAACAATATTTAACAATAATGACTTGTTAATATTGTCATTTAATAATACACCTGTCGGTTGGATACTTCGTATATATTGTGGCAAATAAAAAAAAAATACTCCTCCGAATAAAATTTTTTACAAACATAAATAATAATAAATCTGCATACGTACAGTTATTGTATCTATTTAAAATATGATACACAATGTGTGACATTTTATTTTCAAAGGAAATTCTCCTTTCAAAAATAAACATTATTAAACTCTTGTACGCATATTCCAGATTTTTTATTCAAAAAATGTGAAAGCAAAATAGAAAAAATTCATCATTGTCTATTTCTCGATAATTATTTTTTATCGCATTGTAAACCATATAAAATATTTACAATAGCAAATATTCATATATATATATATATATATTATACACAGGCATTTTCTGGATGTACGAACATATCCGGGCCCCGCATAAAAATAATAATGCAAGTGCAGTCTTTCATAAAGGTTTTTGTTCTGATATTAACACCAGTAGGAGATGAAATAAAGAGCAAGCAGCCTTCAGTTTAGAATAACCATTGTCTATTGGAAATTTGCGTTCTTTGCGCCTACTTGAAAATATGAGCATAGAGCATTGATGAAAGCTAAATAATAGTCGAATTAAAATTGAGATGAAATATTCAAAGATAAATTCAGAATATATACACTAGGTAAAAAAAAAAAATAAATAGATGAATATAAATAATAGAGAACTGAAGAGAAAATTGATGAAAAGTGGAAAAATATTGTGAGAAGCCTGCTGCAGTGAGGAAGAAAATACTTGCAAGTATTCTCGTCAATTCCAAAGTTCGTAGGGATTGGTGATCCATTAATGAATTTGTTTAATCACCACTCCAATTTGACCGGAACGAGTGAAGCTTAGGGCCGCAGTCTCAACTATTTCCTCCTCAACGTCGCGTCGTCGTTTTTGCCTCTCGTCAAGTGCTCACAGAATTTCCGCGACAGCTCGTCAGATGTTTCGAGCACTTTCACCCAGGCATTTGGAGTTGTCGAGTACAGAATTTCACACCGAATGCAAAAGGTCCTCATGTGAAGTTTACATATACATGTATATATATATATACACGAACCAAATATCGCTCACGACATTGACGAACTTTCTATTGTCCTTGGCGCAATCCTCGTTGTTATCATCAAGCACTGGTCATAAAATAAAAATGCACAGATGTGCAACTGATGGGAGAAAATAAATGATTAAAGAACGCAATAGATTTTTATTGAACAAATGCATAGCTGCATAGAGATTTCAAGTATATATAACGTACAACACTCGAGTGAGAATAAAGCAGAAACATTGTATAACAACGGTGAGGATAAAGCAAGTTAAAGCCAGAAAGGGACAAATAAAGAAGGATCAAGGAAACTTTAGTCGGGGGCCATTCCTTGCGACAAGTAAGAACAGGCCGGTGGCATCTTGCCGAACGGAATTCCGTTGTCGGATTCCCGTCGGGCAATTTGCCAGTTGCATTCGAATTTCGCGAATTCCTAGCCCTTGTATCGGCGCTTGCGTCAACCGCGCGCCTCTGATCCACTCTCATTCTGTGTATACCGTATATAAAATCGTGATGCGAACGTAAAGGGCTTGTAAAAAGTATGAGATACTCTCGACACAAGACCACCCCATGCGTTTTTAAATTTGACCACATTCATAATATTCCCACATATACACACCAGTACATATATTTTAAAATATTTTACTATTTTTATAAATTTTAAAAATTACATACGACAATTACGAGAATAAAAAATTATTTATTTTTTATCAACTCAACTGTAAAAAAAAAAAAAAAAAAAAAAAAAAAAAAAAAAAAAAATGAGAAATTTGGCAATTTATAGTTAATATAAAAATTAAAATTTCTCACTGACAATCATTCTGACAGTCAAATAATTGAAAATAAAGGTTGAAAAATTTCTGGAATCATTTATATATACATATATACCATATAGATTAATTGTGTATATACCACTAAGTCGGAAGGGTCTCGTGATACGCATGTCAAATTCACGAACGCGAACTAAAGACCGCCCACGTAACTTGGCGAGAAGGAAATTTTGGACCAAGTGAGGGCGCGAGTAAGCCAAGTAGAGGCAAAAATTGTTAGAGAGTAAGTAAGACAGAGATGTATAGTAAGAGGTTGACCGACGTCAAGACTGTGGAGAACGTATATGGATCCCGGAGCTCACCTTTCCCTCTCACCCTCTTTCTCTCTCTTTCTCTCTCTTGAGATTCGCTTAATTACCGTACCTATACGCCACGTTCGTGCGCGTAAATCACTCGACGATGCCTTTCGCCTCTCTACCCGTTTCCTTTCTCTCACATTATTTTATTTTTCTCTCCCCCAACATTCGACCTTATATCCCTTCCTTTATTTCTCCATTCGTTTTTGCTTACTCGTTCGTTCGTTCGCTCAAACGCACGCGTGCGAGCTACACATTCGGGGGCCCCATATATATATACGAACGTTAAATGTCCATTTGAAATATGACGAAGAAAAGAGCTGCGCGACTCTGTGTGTCCTCGCGCTTTAACAGACGACACCTTTAACAATACTTGGACCAAGTTTAATACGGCATTTAATCGCAAATGTCTATAGTTCCAATGACACCACCACCACCACCAATAACAACAACAACAACAACAACACAATAATGATGATAAAAAAGAAATATAAATATATATGACTATGCCAATAATGAACCAGCAATACCTTGGAGCTAATTATAAATTATTACCTTGGCATCTGTCAGTACATATATATTCACTGACAGACATACACACACACACACACACACACATTGTAGTATGACCTCTATTCTCGCGATCGTGAACTAGAGGTTGACTTATATTCTCATACTGAGAAATGTATGCCGACAAATATTTGAATGTGTTTTCATTTGAATACATATTTATACATGTAAACGAATAACTGAGTATATATATATTTATAAATACATATATAATACAACTGGACGAGACCAAAGAAGACGACCGCATTGGTTGCTTATATATACGTCTGAGATTCATATTCTGGTGAATGTGTGACAAAAGTCCCATTCGTGGAACGGATTCGATGCACTGCCTCATCTACAATAAATTGTATTTTGCAGTTAAACATTCGCACGACGACACATAGCCCATACATACAGGTCGAAAATATAACGTGTGATATTCTTGCACTTTGCGGTTTACTCATATACTATATACATGTACATGTGTATATAAACATGTAGAATAAATGCTGAATGGCCTTTTTGTAGGCCCGTATATGTTTGAAAATGAATCGCCGCATGTAGTTTATATATATGCTTTATTTTTCAATGCTTTGCACAGTTGTCTTCCCTTCGTGTTATATTTACATGGAAATATTGGTACCAACGCCGATACTGCTGTGACAGTTATTACGGCTCTTCGATCATGTCAACAGAATGCATGAGCACATTCACCGTCATAAGACGAATCTTTGTGTATTGTATATGATATATATTATAAATATATTAATTTATAAAAAAATAAAATAGAATACATATATTTATAATTATTTATATATCTGATGGATTTTAAGATGAGTATAACCGTCACTATATAATCGTGAGAGAGATACTTTAGTGAATATAACTTTCCCAGAATAATTCATCAGGAAATAAATAAAAAAATAATAGAGCATGAGAAAATAGTATGATAAATTATAGTCACCAAATGGCGAATTGGTTGAAAATTGGAGCTCAAGGCGTCAACGGATGTTGTGCATCGATCGCAACGATGCGACAAGACGCTTCATTAGATTCGCATCCATGGAGACGCGGTATTTCATTCCACTTGAAAGAACGAATAAAGACATAAAATGTAACGGGTGTGTTAGAGAGCAACGACAGAGAAACAAAAAAAAAAAAAAAAAAAAAAAGATAGTGGAAAATATATATATAATGTACATTGCATAGTAGTAGTAATAGTAGTAGTATGTGGTGGTTGCAAAAAATAAAAGAGAAGTGAGAAAGATAAAAATAGTGGTGAAGAAGAGGAGAAGATGCAATAGCGAGCCATTGGTTACACCGGTATAGGTTCATTCTCCACCACTCTCTCAAACGATGTGTGTGGTCCGTCGTGGCAGCCGCCAGGCCCGACTTCGCTAATAACACTCCCTTCTCTCTCGGCTTTCTCGCTTCACTCTCTTTCTCTCTTCATTTCTTTGCGTATACATATATACACGCGCTATTGCCCAACGGTCAAGCCAACGAAAAGGGCAAAAAGGTCCCAAAGATTCGCAAGAGAGAGCCTATACAGTCTGCAAATCGTCTTCTATGAATGTCTCTCATTCCGCTCACTCTTTATTCGCCTCTTCATCTTCTTCTCGCTTTTTTTTTTTTTTTTCTTGTTCTTTCTTCATTCTCTCTCTTCCTATATCATCACTATTATTGTTATATTCTCTCAAGCCCTGCACGCATATATGTGTATATATACATTCACATTTCTGCACCCTCGTACGTATATAACCTCTTTGCCCTACCATCACAATATTCACCGGCACAATAATTCAACTTATACACTGTCTTATTTCTCTTGGCCTCTATACCAACACGTTCTTCTTCTCCTTCTTTATCCAATTCGCATAGTATATATACCCTTTTCTCAATGTGCGATTCTCTCATTGTCGCGTTTATTCGCGTTCTCCTTCGTCCACTTTTTATAATTCCATCGAAAACGTGAACGCAAAACGTACACGGCTTGTCGTGCTAGTAAATTTTTCGCATTCTATCGCTTCATTATCAAACCCAACATAACGTGCAACCATGGATTATTTTTCATGCACGAATTTCAAAAAGATTCACGTTTAGTTGTCATCTTTTAATTTTATCAAAAATGACGTTACAGAATTTATGATGGGAATTAAATATAAAATGACACACATATGCCTGAAGAAATGAAATAGGAGGTTGAAATTTTTTTGTTTTATGTCAATGTGTGTGGCATTTCAACCCGCAGATATATATATTTACTTTGTCACTTGAATTCTGATGGTAGATAATATATATATATACATTTATACAAAAAATAAAATTTGTAAATTTAGTCAAGAATAATAAATATTTATTCACACTATTTTTCACTCTATTCACTTGAATTTCAAATATATTCTTGTATAAATAGTGCAAGTGGCTTCTTGAAAGGGTCGAACAAAGCCTCTGGTGCCCTGTGAAACGCAAAGGCCAAAAATTTGCACCGCAATTTACGAGATACTCTTGCAACAAATATCCACGTTAATGTCTGCGGTTATACACTAAGAATGAAAGAAAGAAGAAAAAAAAAATAACGAACAATAAGAAGAAACGATATATAAGAAAAAGAGAGAAGGGAAGAGCAAATGTCGAGAGGGGGGCAAAAATATCCTTGGGTCCAGTGTGCACATAGTCCCATGCTCAAAGTCTTTAGACGTTTAGTGCCGAAATATATAATTCACCGGCTTGACGCGGATTTTCTTTTATTGCTAATAAAATACATACCAACTCGCTTCGGTTAAATTTGTGCGAGTAGTAAAGCTTTATACAAGAAAGCTCGTTGGCATAAATTCACCATTCTCATGATTATGAGTTTAAATGCAGCAAGATAACCAATATATAAAATCATTCATAATTTTATTATATTTCCTCATCCTGTACACAATATAAACTCGCAAAAATTCATTGGATAGTATATAACATACATCCCTAATATACCAATGTATATAAGTACATACATGTGAACGAGCTCGAGCGGCAAAGTTGACTTTGATCAAGAAGTATCTTCATTCTCTGAGTATATATAATGATCAGGTTGCGAAACAAAATGGTTCGCATGGCCTAACGACAAAAGATTCACCAGTGGGTCAATACATATCACACTATACCATTTTACGATAACATAAAGAACAAAAAAAAAAAAAAAAAAAAAAAAAAAAAAAAAAAAACGTATTTCATTCTTGCACAATAGAACCGACCTGAGAAAATAAAAAATAAAAAAAAAACACGTTTATCGGAACATTGTTAAACATTTTAAATATCTATAACTACCGTACATATAATATACCTACACATGAATAGGTATATTGATATCCATATACATAACGAGGCAAATTCGCAAAGCAACTATTGATGGAACTATAACGATGCCACGCCATAACGATATCCTGTTTCCTGGTTTTTCAACGCGTACATTTATCGCCACTGCCGGCTTTCACTTGTCACACTTTGTCACAGTGCTTTCGGCTGCTCGATCCTCGTCCCCTTTTCTCTGCCACTTGACAATACTATATTTGTCCCCGCACACCCTATGGATCACTCGAACCTTCGTTATCGAAATGTTACTGGTTGGTGGCGTTGTTACAACAACGAGGTTATACATACAATAGCCATGATATCGTTACAGCCATTGCGGTGAAAATAGAAAGCAAATACTAAAGTAACATTTTTTTTGTCCAATTTTGATACCCAATTTCATTCACGTTTTACATTTGTATATATATGAGGATAGTATTCATACATGTATATATATTTTCATTCTATATAGAGATATATGTATGTATACATAGAGCCGTTGATGGACGCACGCACCCAAAGCGGATTAGTTTTGCCAACAGTTTTTTCTGGGTTCGCGCGCGAGGCGCCGCACTGATTTACGTTCAGTGCAGCAAACGCGAACCTGTGAGATATAACTCGTCGCTTTCGTCGAGATTCGCCATTCAGTTCTATGTCTCGTTGCTAAAAAAGAATTATCTGATTTACACAAGATCCTTTGGCTCGAAGAATTTATTTATTCATCTAAAAAAAAAACAGGAGAATTACCGAGGATATATGTGTATAATATAATATAAAAATAAAATAAATAATTGTAGAAATGATCGACTCCATTTTTATTGCGTAAAAATTTATTAAATGTAGCTTCTCTTAATTTTTTTTTGTTTAAATAAATAATTGTAGATTATTTCTACAAATAAATAAATTATCAACTCTATTTTTATGGCGTAAAAATTTATCAAATGGCTTAATTCTTTTAATTTTCTTTTTTTTTTTGTTACTTTGAATTACATATGTATTATACGACTGAATGTACATTTGCTTCTGTATTTTATTTTCTTACTTTTTTTTATCCCCTGAACCTATATTGATTTCACAGAGGAAAAATGTCGTCGTACAATTCCAATTCCGCTTTTGAGTACACGCAATCGTGTTCGTCTCCCTCAATCGCGTTCGCGTGGAAAATAAAAAAAAAAAAAATAAAAAAAAGTGGTTTTTATAAGTCTCATTTGCTCTGTGAGAATGAAAAAGGGAGGAAAAAAATATACTCTTTCGGTTGCGCGTTCGCTTTATATAACTCCCCTTCGAGAAAAAATATACACCGCGGTGAATCTCGCAAACTTTCCGAACAATTTTTTCGAGCACGCAGGATTGATTCAATACACTATCAGATATATCTTCCCCCCTTTATCAAATTAATTGAATTTATCGTTCTATACATATTTCGAAATACCACGATGAACAGTATCAGTATATAAGATTTAATTGAAATATATATCAAAATAAATTCCAATATCTAAATCCAATGAACGCAGGCGATTTATGAAAAACAAAAAAAAAAATATGTTCATAAATGATGAAGGAAAAATATTTCAAAAATTTGTGTAGACAACTGAATTGATATAGATATTCAATAAAATTGGACTGCCAACCCCGTCAGCACACTCTAATTAAAATTAAAATCGACAAAATCTATCACCATACAAATGAAAAAAAATTTTCCTTCCACCAAATTAATAAATATAAAAAAAACTCTCATGCAGCAATGCAAATACTTGAAATAACAGGATGTCTTTTTCCCCGTATCGACATCACATATAACCATTCAAGCGTTAAAAAGGAATACGACGTGAGGATTTAGTAAATGCAAAAAAAAAAATAAATAAAATAAAAACCGAGTTATATATCGAAAAACAAAGTGACTATGTATCTACGAGAAGGGATCCAAACTGAAGCAACATAATATTAAGCATCACAAGTTCCCTGTGGACGAAAGCGCGTGTGACATACACGTTTGCTGTGTATATATACCTCGTTGTTATTCAGGTTGCATAGTTTATTAGGGATAGGGAGCAGAGAACGCACGAGATTATGAGATCGACCTACGCGACGATGCGAGGGTGGTATAGCAGCAATGTGGATGCTGTTGGGTATTGGTGTTGGGTGAAAAGGGCTCAACATCATAAATGAAAGCGAAGTGGAAAGGATAATACAACGCGGGAAACAAAAGAGAAAGAGAAAGAGCAAGTGGAAAAATGTGAGACAGCTACTGAAGTATATATAGAATGCATCACAAGGGAGAAGTAGAGAGCAAAAGCAATGGATATGGCCGTGGGGTAATACTTATACAATATATACCGTGTGGAGATCTGCACAGCGTTTAACTTGTAATTGAATCGCGAATCCCCAATAATGGCTGCATGCCGGATAGTATATAGTATATAAAATAAAAAGAGAAAAAGAAAATTGCAGTTAAATCAACTGTGTGAACCGAACTAACTAAATTATCAATTCGCAATGCATATAAACATTTATATGTATATATACTTTTGCGTTATACATCATGAAAAAAAGTCAAATGCTATACAGCTGAAAGATTCGTGATCAAAATAACGAAATGGTTTGAATTACAGAAGAAAATCGACTTGGCATATTAATGTTCAAAATAACAAAAAATTGATTTTTCTCATTTTTTTCGCAAACTGTGATTTTATCGCAAAAAATGGTTCGAACAAAAGTTGTAGATCCTAAAATTATCTACAAAAAGAGTATCTACACTTTTTTTGCTACGAGCCACCATTCATGAGATATGACGATTTAAAAAGTCGAAAAATCGGTTTATTTTTTTTAATTTTTTTCGCAAACTATATTATGTACAGTGAGAAAACGAGAAAAAAAAAAAGGAATTCATATTGGAAGTTAATAATTAAAACTAGAGTAAATTTCACTTCATTAATTTTGGATAAATATAACGAGAATGAAAATGAAAATTATATAATAGCGATAAAAAAATTGTAGTAAGTGATGAATTTTTTTTAATTAAAAAAAAAATAAATTTTTTTAGATATTAAAGACAACGAGAAATTTCCCTAATATATTTTACAGTAAATGTAGACTAGACGTACAATCAAAAGCTGAATACACATATGTATCTTCAACATTGGTAATGGTCCCAGGCAAATTAATGGAAGCTGCGTAACCCTTGAACGTTTACCTTGTGGCGTGCGTGCTCGCATACACAACGTCAAATTCACGTATAGAGTTAGATGGAAATAACAGTAAATCAAAGGTTCTCTCTCCGCCCGTAACCCCGCACAACCCCACAATCCAAATGATTATTGGATTATCAAACATGCTGCGACGCACCAACGAAGGGGTGTCCTTTCCTTCCCGTCGTCTGCGGAGCTTCTGTAATTTCCGTAGCAAGTACTATTCACAAATTAAGTTCTAATCGGATTTTCTCGTTGCGCATACGACTGAGAGCGATATCATCCCTTTCGACAATGTTATACACGTGTATATACGTATACAAGAGAGCGAAAAGCAGAGGGAGATGAGTAATATATATGGAGCGCAATCTACTATACACGTACGTTGAATATTTTAAAAAAATAATTTTCATATAAGAAAGAAAATCTTTATTGATCAATATAAAATCAAATTCGTATTGATTTTATTTTTTTTTATCCATTTCATTCGATGACAAAAAAAAAAGAATACACCCTACTCAAAATAAATGACACGACTTCAAATAATGATCAACTTTTTCAACCCCCCTAATACGAGTGTCACAAGACTGTACAGGCAGAAAAGACGCGCGATTTTTCGTATATAGAGGGTGCAATCTCGTAGGTGGCCCGCGAAATAAATGCACACGCCTTAGAATTTTCGAGCACGCGAGGGTCCTATTGTCGAGCGGGTCACGTATACATCGAGGCGACACCCGGCATATGAACTATTGCCCGACATCATTTCTTCTATATACGAATATGTATATACATATAGACACCATGAACAACCCATCATAAGCCCGTTTCGTCGCGCTATTTCATATCCGTCGTTCGACCCTTCAAATGTCGTCGACGACGTCGTTGTCGCTTCTTCACTATATTCCTTCTATCAAAAAGAAATATACTTCATCACTATATGTATATATGCATAAAGAAAAAGGTATGGGGGATTGATTTCCATGCCTCAGCACCTTCTAAAGATATCTCATTCATCGATTCTTGCACGATCTATTGTCATATATAAGAACCGTTTATATTTTCTTAAATAATATCCTACTTGATAAAACATTTTATTCAACAGTCGCTTATAAAATTTTTTAATTAAAAATAAAATACAATTAACTTGCAATAAAAAACTATAATATATAATCTCCTTTATTATATCCACCTGATCGATAGACTCAGAATATGAAATAAAATGCAGTCGTCTGAATGCAAAGACGCTCCCATTTAATTTGAATATCCATTCATATATCTATTTTCTTTTTCATCCTTTTCGTCTGTCTTTCTATTCTTTTCTCTCTTTTTTTTTTTTTTTTTTTTTTTTTTTTTTTTTTTTTTTTTTTTTCAAAAGCAAACTCACATATTTAACATAAATTTTCATCGAACAACCGTCGTATGAAAAGACCAATGGCTTCGACCGGCGATATCAGTCCGTGCAGTCAGCAAAACAGACGAACCAAAGACGAATTTGAATACGCACATGCCAAATGTTGGCGCGGGCCCATCGTCGTCGTTGTCATGGTGTAAGTGCGCGCGCGCTCACATCGATCCGGTTCACGTTCGTTCGTTCCTGCATCTCTCTTATACCTTAACTCCATTATTTAATCTCTCGCTCTTTCCCTCAGTCTCGTTCAGTCACTCTAGTCTCGGAAGAGCTCCTGCCGTTGATCCTCGGATCGCCGCTCGTCTACCGCTCGCTTCTCGTGGCAATAAATAAGGGTGACCAGAGATCGGTGAGACAGTCGTGATGTCTCGCGGAATGCATCGGCTTCCGTCAAACGTGGAGAAAGAGGAGGTATACGCTCAGTGGCGAGGAACGCGATGGGTCTCATCGAGTCAACAGCATGCACATACAACCTATATATTGAGGATTATATACCCAACTAAACATTTTCAGAGGCAGCTTCGCATCTCCGTGTGTCGCTCTCGCACTCGACACGCCGCAATAAGCATCTATACGTACCACAAACATCTCTCTTGTTCTCTCTCTCTCTCACTGTGATTCTCGATTTGAGATTGCATTAAAGGCTTTTCCAAAATGAGCGATGCGTCTCTGAGATCTCGAGTGCAGTGAAGACAAGCACGCCAAAGAGAACACAGCTTCCGCCATCATCATCACTTAACGGAAAATGCGGATATCGAATAGCACGCGTATGGCATTCCACAAACGTCGCACGATTGATTGCGATCACACGATTGTCCATGTGATTGGCCTTTTTTTTTTTTTTTAATATTGATGATTATCGTGTGATTCAAAAAGAAAAAAATAAATAAAAAAATAAAATAAAAGAAAATATACTGCGTACGGATTTTATTAGTCATAATGTTTCGTAGTGGCAGATAATGCCTTTAACCACATTATTTCCACAGGAATACCAACGTAATCCCACAGGAATTTACAACAGCACATGATTGTCACAGACCGAATAATAAACGAACCGCGAAAATATGTTTAAACCCCGCGATAAATACATATAGTATAAACGTAATATAAAAAATAAAAAACAAAGGGTGTACGCGAGATTCCATCCCTTATTCGTTTTTAAACTTTTCCTTTTTATTTTATTCTCTCCCTCACTGTGAATAAAACACGCCTGAAATATTTGTTCATTTTTTTTTCGTCTCTATCTTATTTTATTTCCTTCATTTCTGTCGCAGATATATTAAATGCTCAATTTTATTTTTCCAAAGATATTCCCCCATTCTGTTTTTTTATTATCGTTTATAACTATAACACGATCATGGCTGTCATACACATCCGCAATGTTAGTGTAGTCAATGACAACAGCCGACTATGACGATGAGACAAGAATTAGATATATCCGCAAAGACAACGCCGAACCGACGCTATTTTTCTCCCATTCTCGGATCAACTAGATTATCCTCTCAAGTCCCTTGTGATAATTAACGCACCAATAAATATAGAACAATGACATACATCATAATGATGGCTTCCAATAGATATACAAACGCACACATGTACATAAAAATATCTGTGTATATGAATGTACATTTTGACATCCGTGCATTCATGACCGACATCCGAACAAACTGTAAGCTTCCCAATCATGTGTATGGAAGTAATCACTTTTTATACCTCCATGCGCTCATCTCTTCACATGTATTTATATATCTGCTATACATATATACATAATGTTAGTGTACATATCGACATTGGAAAGAGGAAAATAAAGTGAAGCCGTAACGAACGACATGCGTACACGTGGAGTAACGCTCGTTAAGCTCCAGTGCGATTCGCCCGAGATATCGTCCTGGCTTTAAATCAACTCCCTCCCTCTTCTTTACTCGCTTTTCCATCTCTATCTTTCTCATTCTCTGTTTTACGCGAGTCTTGACTGACTCGTTGTTGCAGTATAGATAGTCCTGAATTGGCGCGCGGCCTCGACATTCGCGAAACAAAAGAATCGTTGACGTTTTCGTTTCGCATTCGAGACGCATTCAAACGAGCTAACCGCGCGCGCACGCCCGCGTATATATCCACTTACTCGCACACACACATACACATATGTATATATTTATATCTATACTCTGACAAAAGTTGACGACAACACCGACAACGAGGCTACCAAGTGTGTTACTCAAGGAGGATGCCAAGCACGATTGTTCATTTGAAAAAATAAATAAACAACGACAAATAAAAAATATATTTTACAATTTACGCATTTACTAGATGAGATTTCACAAACATATATGCATGTATTTTTGTATTTTTTCATTTACGTGGTTGTGTATACTTATTATTTATACATACACTTATATTACGAAAGGTGGAAAGAGATTGAGGGTAGTTATTACGAATGCAAGGAATGACGGTAACAGAATTGCACCGCATCTACAGCTTAGAAGCTGATGTGAGAGAGCTGTATAATACTATGTAGCTACCAATATAATTCCACCATGCGGAGATACCCGATTAGCATATGCATGAAAACAACCCTACATACATGTATGCGAAAAGAGGCAATGTCGACCAGTGCGACTGACCAGCCGTGGGCGAAGTAAAACGATCGCTGGAGAGCAGTGCATGTCAGTGTCAACATTTTACCGTCCCTTCGCGTCACTCTGCAATTATACATGGCCCCGAGAAACCTTCAATAGTACCTATACTACCCTGTCTCTCAATTATTTCCCTCCCCGTTATCATTTCCCCGCCCTGACATCATCACGTTATCTCACACATATTCAACTACAAGCTTTTATAATTAACGTTCATATCACGTCATTGACGTTTTCATCTCCCACTTGCGCGCTCATTCTTGTTTTATAATCATTAATAATATAAATATATATAAAAGTTATGTATCATCACTTTGTTATTATTGATTTTTCCATTAAATATTTGTATGAAAAAAAAAATATGTACATGTAAATAATAAAGCACACATTGCTGCTATGTTATTTAAACAAAAATAATTAAATTAATTTAATAATGAATTAAAAACGGACGAGTGTAATTAATTATTTTAAAATGAATGAATAAAAAAATTTTTATTTTTATATTTTTATGAAGCTATGTATATATGTGTATTTTTATAGAGTGATAACATACTCAATAAACAAAGTGATAACGTTTTAAAAATATTTGCATAAATTGTCCAACTGTATTTGAATAGTGCACAGGATACAATTGACAAAGCAATATATTCTCAACGACTAAGTTGACGCGAGTAAACTTCAATAGACTTCATAAAATATATGTGCATATGTATACAGATATATTTTGATATCTATATGTATATATATATATATACATTAAGGATAAAGTTGAAAATTAACCACAGCAACAACAAAGAGAGGGTGATAATGTTGATATACACAAATACAATGGGGTAAGATTGGAAGAGTAAAAGGGTGAAATGTATTTCATCGACAATGTCATCAAGAGTTTCCTCTCTGTTGTATACTGCAAGTGACACAAACTAAGTATTGGTTAAATTACCTATTGATTGAACTTAAAATTTCCAAGAGTAAATGGAATAGTCTCGAAGCAAATTGAAATGAAAAGATAAATAACATAAAAATAAACGTATATTTTGCAAGTTAAATGAGTAACAATATATAGGAATGGAATAAAAGTTACCGAAAAAAGGCAGAAAAAAAAAAATAAAAAAGAATAATGATAATGAGAATATAGCCAAGCCAACTTGTGTTGCAATTGTGCAAAGAAAATGCTCACCAAAGTTACACGACAAATGAGGAGTGTTATTTTGCCGCAGGATGCTACCAAGGCAAACACCGGGGCCAACGGGGTAATGTCTTTTTAAACACGCTAAACTGAGGATAGTCGGGATAGTACGTACTATAGTTGGTAGTGGGTGGCACAACTCGCGTTGGATATGCAAATTTTATGGGCTAAATAGGACGCCTGAGCGGCCACGGAAATAATTATCCAGAGTTATCCTATACATTTATATTTATATGTACATATAGGTATATTCAGTGTGTCTTGCAGTCATTGCTTCCCTCGTGTATAATTGTAGATGGCTCTCACATGCCTTCGCTCAATAAATTTACTTCAATAATATTCACTATATTATACTTCAACCGTTCAATATGGACCGTTACTATTTCCTGAAATCGGAGCACCTGTACGTTTATTAATATTCTACGTAGTTTGTTCCGGAAACAGAAATATTCTGGAGAAAAATACCATTATAAGAAAATTTATACGTATAGTTTGATTAAAAAGATATTTTATAATTTAAATTCACGAAGAAAAAATAAATTGAGGGAAAAATTAATTTTTCTACAGTCTTTACTAACTTTATAAATAATTATTTGTTTGTTTAATAATGTATTTACATTAATCATACGCTATTTAATATTTTTCTTCAACATATCGGTATTGAAAACTATTTGGAAGTTTGGCTGGCAGTCACTAATGTTGAATAAAATTCAACAAAACCTGAATAAACAATTTAATAATTATTGATAGAAAAATTAATAGTGTCTAAATCGACAATTATTATAATTGATTTTGACTTACACGGAATAATCATTGTGGAATTATTGCGAGCAAATTATCAATAGAGACACATGATAATAAATGATGAATATAACAGAAATAATAAGACGTAATGTGGAGTATATGAGAAGAATTTCATACATCCACAAAACAAAACTTTGTTGAACATTATCACTATTGAGAAAATCCAAATACCAATTAATATGGCGGCACATGACTGTGTATGTATATTAAGTCTGATAATCACTGTTATTTAATTAGAAAAATGTAAAAATACAAGCTAATTGGATTACAATGGCAGCTGTTGTGATGCAGCAAGACAGTGTGAAAATAAAAAAAAAAAAAACAAATGAACCCCCGCATATTCTGGCATCTGTTCAACGATAGTCAAATTTTTTTTTTTTCTTCGTTCCTACATGAAAATACTCATGACCTTATTTTCATGATACATATTTTATTGAACCAAAAATGTCAAAAAGATCTCGTAGAATAATGTGCAACGTAATTTTAACGCACGAATTAATCTTAAACAAAGTAAACGACAAAGTATACACAGAGCAATGTCACTTCAACGCAACAGAATGCAACTCATCCATTAATTCAGACGGTTAAAGTTGGAAGTAACTTGACGCTGAACATCTTGTGTATTTTCCTTTACTTTCACAATGTTGGAAAATAAAACAAAACACCAAAAACTTTACTATTTTATGTGACAGTGAATAATAAAACGTGTTTGATGAAAGCAAAAATATGTAGCTTACAAGAGAAAACAACAAAATTTGTGTAACACATTAATTACACTTTACAAAAGACATACGATACCTATGAATATACAAATATAAGATAGAAAACTCTTCAACTACATTGTATATAATTATTAATGATGTTATTATTACTAGCGAAACACAACTGCATTGCATTTGTGCCAATTTGCGCGTCTACAACTTCAATTGTATTCAACATTGACAAGACAATTGGATTGCTTTCTTCTTCATGAAATTGTCACTTCATATCTTCCTATTTCTCGTCGATTCACTATTCAGAGAATGCAATGCAATTTGTCGAAATTGTGTAAGAGAGCGTCAATAATATCGCGCAATTTATATGATAACAGTTTATCGAAGCGATAACTTGTTTAACAAAAGATAACAAGATGTTCTCGTGAGCAAAAAAATATACTAAAATATTCTATGATTATTATGACTAAACCATCCAAGAATAAATAATGTAAAATAATATTAAATTGTGGCTGTTTATCCATTTGTTTTGTCTCATTTAAATTCATTTTCCATTATTTATGCAGACGGATAGATTAAAAAAAATATAAAGAAATAAATATATAAATAAATAAATGAGCCTTATTGTAGATAAGAAGAGACGTAATAGCGAAAAGCTGTGCACATAGAGCTGATAAAGAGTGGGAGGGCGGCCACGATTGAACTGTGGAAAGAAACTTGGCGGCAACAAATGGCCAAAGTCTGCTATGGACGCCACACAGCCTTAGTCATTTGACGGCTCATTTCTGTTGCGGCAAAAAGCCGGGTAACGACCGCAGCGACGATGAAGTACCCTACTATATGTTGTTAAGAAGAACGACTCTCACGTACAGACATCGTGGGCACTCTTACACCCCAATAGAAACACCACTCGTCTCCTCGTATCGCTTGCAAGAAATATATACTTTTGTACACTAATAGAAGAAAAAAAAAAAATGAGAAAACTTTTCACGAAAAAGAAAAAAATACATATTTTGTGAATTCAAGTGAACATCTTTCACCTTATTTTTCCGTTTTTTTTTTTGTTTTCTAACAAATATTTCTTCATTATCCCAGGTCATTTCGTTAATGAATCGAATAAATCAAAAATTATCATGCGACAATATGGATAATATAATTAATCGAAAAAGGGAGGAACCAAACGTGATTGCCAATTTATATTTCAATTTTCAATAATATAGGTCATAAATGTAATAAGCATATAATAAATTTATCAATAAATTCAATTGTATTATTGAAAAATGTCAACGTACATTGACATTATTCATCTCAATTATATAAAATTAGATGAACTTTATTATACATCCAAAAAATTTATGACCAATAAAATTTATCAATTCATTTTACTATACAATAATTGATCCGAGTAATAAATTAAATAATTAATTCTTAATCATCAACTAATGGATATTCGGGTGAAGTTATATCTATATGAATGACATGTATAAGATTAGAAGTATTGCTAACGAGGCAGCGACTTGGCAAGACACAAGTGCGCGACACATTTACTCGCTCTTTATATATACCATTGAACTAACTCTTGATCTCAAATGAACCGTCTACTCTATGTACATGTCACAATTTGCATTTTTAACGTCTTTGACATTGCCAAGTAGATATACACCTTCTCACGTTTCTACCCTAAAAAATCGACCTATACATTCCGGAAGTGGTTTCATTTTACAACATGAATTCTCCAATGAGATTACAATATTAACTGACCTCGATTTATTGTTCGATTACCAAAGACACGAAAGTCATCCTCTTGTTCTCCAATTGCTCATATATAGGTATGTATCAGCGTATGTGCTGTGTACCTATATGTATTTTACAACATATGCCATGTAGCTGCATGTTGGGCGATATCGCGCAAACGCAAACGAATAAGATATTATCATGATTATATTGCGACGAAAGAGGTCGTCCACCGGAACTCGCGGTCGCGCGCGACATCAGAGGATACTATGCGCTCTGCCTCGATGGTCTAATTAGTCAACTTAAAACTCACTTAATTAGCCAAAAGATAGTACATCTAATTACGTGTACTTGTGCGCGGCGTGCCGTTCGCCTTCATTACCAAAGTGCCATTTCACTGATTCAATCGGATCCGGCTTCTGAGAAACTTTATGCTCGCTTTTATGTATGTATAGAAACGTTCAATAGGTATATATGTATTATACCGAGATCGATATTGTCGCGCTACTATATACAGAGAAGAGGTTACATTGCCCTACAACGCAAGATCATTATGTTGACCTCCGTTATAACGATTCGCGTAAATTCTTTCAAATATATTTTAGATTAATACTTAAACGCAAATAAATAAAAATTTAATTTAATTATTTATCACAATAGAATTTAAATTATTCAAATTTATATCTAACAAATACTTGATATTAAGTAATGCATCAAAGAATATTTATTATAAATTTAATATAAATTAATTCTCTTGAATACTTTTCAATTCAATAAAGTTTTCAGTGGTTCAACTTAAACAGAAATAATAATTTTAAAAAATTCATTAAACTCATCATCTTGATATTATAAATACGTACAAAACTATATTATATCCTATATGAAGATACACATAGATATATATACTCATAATCATCCAAGCTTAGTCAGGCAGTTAGCTAGTGTACTTTCCGGCCAAAAGTGTTCTCCCAATATTCACGAGAACCCGCATGTTAAGCCATATGCCGCGTTGGATATGGCCACGCATATTATATTACGCGCGAAGGATTATTATTGCAAACGGCAAACTGAGTATATAATATATACATATACAAGTGTGCCTTAACACCATCAGAGTATACTACATACTTGAGCGATAAAATAATTTCTAAAGCTACGATGAAAATTTCATTATCTTACATATTTCATTATAATATTCATTAAATCATATAAACACCTTTCACATCACATACATCCAACAACCGAGGCCATCATTTTATTGCACATCATAATCATGATGTAATGATCATGATAAATGCAAAATCTTTTCATCTAATAGGAGAAAAAAAAAATAATAAAGAAAAGAAAAAATATACATACGCACAGAACATACAGAAACTCGCGCGACGTTGCGGAAGCGTAAACCGCAGAAATGAATTCCAACAACGAGACAGAGGGGTTTTATGATGATGTTGAATATATATATATATATCGAGCTATATATTCGCAACCCTTTTTTACATCAAGCTCGTCGTTGCAACGCTCACCGATGAAGACTCCCGTCGAATATATATCTTTTAACGAAAACCCTCTATCCTCTGGCTTTTACATGAATCCCTTCACCCTCTTTCGTCATCTTTCCATCTGCTCAAATATATATACACAGTCTCATCAGACATGTTGGGGTAGACATAGATTGCTATGAGCGCGCCAAAGGACTTAAGACACCGTGAACAAACGGTTGGCGAGAGACGAAAACGATTTTACATGAATTCGTTGAGTGTAGAATGAACACAGCCAGAAGGCGTTTAATACTGCCGCCATCTGCGCAATGCCATTACCATTGCCACCCAAGATACACCATGTTTAAAGTTTATTCTATTGAATAAACCAAAAGTATATTTCGTATATATTTTAAATATAAATGCTGATAAGAGTCTTGGAGAAATTGAATAAGCCAAGTAAATGGTCAAGCCATCCCCTAAATTCCCTTGATAATATACATATATATATATATACATATATATTTACATGTTGCATTTGAATATAACGGAAGTTTGTTATATACATACAATCCACGATTAATTCGTAAAATTATAATCTAAATTAATCGACCTCGGACACGTCCTCAATATCATATTGAAACTGTAATATATCAAGGGACCGTACGTATATACTTTAGGGACACTAGTCAAAATAGATACAGGTATAAAATGATGAAGGACAAGTATTACATCAACAACAGTGTACGTGACCTTTAATAACGCAACTATATAATAATGGTTATAAGTCACATAACTTGAGATGTATTCAGGAATATATTCCTCAGTATATATGTACTGTGAAACTCTTCGGCAAACTTTAACTAATGACTGATGCAAGAACACGTTCGTGTTTCCTTTATTATTATTTTTTTTTTTTTTCATACTTTTAAAAGCCACGAGTATTTGAAAAGAAAATATATTTATCACCCTATAATTAATTGATATTGCATCAATGAATTTTTATTCAAATTAAAATGACAAGTATTCTATTTATAAATAAAATAGCTGAATAATAATTTAATTTGCTTGTCGTTTTATGTATCAATTATGTGTGATATTTTTTTAACCTGCTTTTAAAGTCCAAAATTGAACGTCTCACAAAATACAAAATTGAGTTGTATACATCTCGAGTGACGGAATAAAAAATTTGTTTGTCACTATAGATATATATTTCTGAGAATGCGCGTGCGGTCAATTCACATAAATTTGCTGTTTGCATGCATGCGCATTTTTTCATTTTGAACCACCGTCAATTATCTTAAATAGTGGTTAAATTACCGCCTAACAATAAAGCACAATAAAAGAAGAAAAAAAAAACAACAAAAAAAATCACACATTTTTAACACTTGTATAGCTTGTCGCAACGGAACCGACACCTGGGTGGCTTCCAGCGACAGCTTGTGCCCATCACGCATGTTCCCATTCATACCAATATACTGCACCTCAACATACACTTAGGAAAAAAATATGATAAAAAAAAAATAAATAAATAAATAAATAAAAAACTGTTGCAACAAAAAAAAAAAAAAATATTTTTCAAACAAATGATAATTTACAGGACTTTGCAACGGTCCCTGCATAAACATGTATCTCGAGATAATTTTTTTAACTGTATTTTATATACCAGTGGACGTCCTCGCGATAAAATGAACATTAAAAATCTTTTCGGTCTAGTTTTCCCAGATTTCCCGTGTTGCTCGTTCCTGCGCAATACTTTGGACGTCGTTCATTATTCGAGAATGTCAAGCCACCGACAATGCTATAGTGAAGGTGCAGAGATCGCACCGGGTTAGGTGCAACAATGACAAATAACAAGTATGAAAGAGATAGCATAAAGAAGCTCAGCTGAACCCGGGCACCACTGTCGTTCACATTCACCAACGACGACGAACCACCGTCACGACTTTTTCCGACATGCTCGCGCCCGCTCGTAAACACGCAGGACATTTAATTTGCGCGTTACGACCAAGCGGTTACTCTGGCGTATACGTCGTTTCAATGCTGCACGAGGAGAAACGAGGAAGAACAAGACGAAGATACGACATCGACCAAGATGAAAGTTTTATCTTTCTCTTTCTTACTAAATTTTCCTACACCTATCTTATTCCAACTCTCTTAGTCGCTCGTAAATGCGCAAGGTATATAACAACGACCACAAAATAGCCGAGGGTGGTGCCATACAAAGATAACTAGAAAACTGAGAAACATATATTGCTCAAGTCATGTACATGTATGTATAGAAGAACCAAAATTACTTTTCAAATGATTCCACGTAATTCGTCACGTATTTTCCCACATCACACTAATGTATATCTATGTATAATAATTCATCATCTTCCTGCGTGTCACGTTTGTTAACGATTGGACCTCAACTAATTCATATAACGCATGTATATGACACACTTATAGTCAATGTATGTGTATTAGGGGGTGGGTTTCATTTTCAAGCGATATTTTTGTTTGTTTGTGAACACTGAAAATCTGATAATTTATACAAAAAAAAAATATTCCTGTTTAAAAAAAAAATTCAGAGTTAATTAGAGGCTTAGCTAATACAAAAATTCGATTTCTCATATAAATAACACGAGAAAATTTTTTTTTTTTTTTTGACTTCAACTCGATTTTTCGGTAATCAAAAATTTTTTTTGAAAAAAATGAATATACAGCTTTGGTAGGGCGTTAAATTTGCTACAAAAAAGTTGTTCACCGCAAACGCTCTCCGACCAGCAGTTTTCGAGTTGTACGTAGAGCTGGAAAGGTGAAAGTTGATTATAATTGACAAAAAATTTTCTTTAAACTGGAATATATTGATTTGACATTAATTATTATCTTACAATAAACGCTATAATGCTGAATCAACAATGTAATAGCATAAAAAAAAAAATTTTGATTAGCGAAAAATCGAGTTGAAGTCGAAAAAAAAATTTTCTCGTGTTATTTATATGAAAAATCGAATTTTTGAATTCACTAAGCCTCTAATTAACTCTGAATTTTTTTTTCAAACGGGAATATTTTTTTTTGTATAAATTATCAGATTTTCAGTGTTCACAAATAAACAAAAAAATATCGCCTAAAAATTAAACACCCTAATGTGTATATTTATATGACATATTTTACATTAGCGCTAACCAAATACACATGTAAAACAAAATTATATTTGTATATGTTCATTTATATGGATAAATGTATGCATCGTTCAATTCTCATTCGCCTGTCTCTATTTATTATTCACTATATGTCGCACAAATATATATATATAATATTCACAGTGTTTACCTACGTGCTAGCTACACGTGACAAACGAAATGTTAGATTGTTTCGCGGATAAAAAAGTATGCAGTCCGTAAATTTATTCCCACCCGTAATGGAATTAGCGCGGCGCGTTTTACACGCGATATTTCGATTACTACCAAATGCAACGGCCATCCAACTCTCTCGTCTACTCTGCTACTAAAAATTTTATCCATTTTATATTTTTATATACACGTTATATGTGTGTGCAACAAATTGTAGTTACATTTACACACTATCCACATAACCCATTGGACCAAATAGTTAACTTTAAAAATTGTCTGAGTAGTATAAATTTTTATTCTTCAATATTATAGTCCTAGTTAATGTAATATAAACTGAAATATAATATTATTTATTTTCATCCTTAAATTAATTAAAGCGTCTATACATTCTCACTTTAACCACGAGCTTTAGAGTTTCATTAAAAATGCTTTTTTTTTTTTTCTGCACAATATAATTCCCACTGACATTTTCCACGATCGTACTATAAAACAACTCGTTGATGTATAATTTCCAAGCGTGCATATAATTGAAAACATGAAGAAAAAAAAATTAAAAAAGGGATCACGACTATTTCAAATTAATACTAATTTTATCAAACAAAAAAAAACAGTTTGTTTTCCTACCATTTACCTATCTCGCGCGTTTTTTAAATATAATTTAAAGCGTAATAGTAGCAAACTCGGCAGCCGCATTCACCGTAGAAAATTCATTTGATGAATAAACACTTTATCATGTACAGAGTGCAAACACAAGTGGGTGGTGCTACCTAACGAAAGATAAAAGTGCCACAAAATTAAACTGCAACATCAGCTATCGACAATAAATAATTTTCGTACATTGAGAAAAATAAGAAAAAAAATAATAAAAAAAAATAAAAATGAAAAATGAATAATAGTAATGTCAAGAGTACTAGTACTAATTAAATTCTATCAAATTAGATATAAAAAAAAAATCTATTGAATTCATTAACATGGAACTGTTAATAGCAGTTTTCTACTTTAATCGACCTCGTTAGATATTGTAGAACGCATAAAATTTTATACCAACAAATGTTGTATGGAAATTCTTCCTCATTGTATATATATTTCAAGCGTTTATGCGCATATGATGTGGTGTCGACTCTCGCATGCTCAAGAGAAGAGGCATTAAGACCGCATTTATTCATAATAATGGCATTTGCAGTGAGAAGTTTACGAATTTTCTGTAGAAATATACACAATGGCAACGGCAATGGAGCACTATTATCTTTACGAAAGTCAAACACAAGATTGAATCTTATAAAAATAACTGAAAGATATAAATCCACTGTTAAAGGTAAGGAATAAATAACGTGTATATAACCTCACTTTTATTCAATAATAAATATTATTCATGAATTCGCAAATTTTTACTTTTTTTTTTTATTTCCTGAATGATATGTAATATAAATATTTCAGATAATGTACCTAAAATTTTTGGCAGTCTAACAAATATATTAGTTACTTCATCATCTATTCCATCACCTCAACAGAATTTAAATGAAAAAAATGAACAATATCAAAGTAACACAAATAATGAAGATGAAGAAAATAGAAAACAACGTGAAAAATCATGGAAAAGGATGAAAATCACCTTAATAATATTAGGTGTATCATTTAGTGCTATGGGTGGTATGTTTATATATACTGTTTCACGACCAGTTTATGATGAAAATGGTGATCTTGTAGAAGATGAATTTTCTCATTTACCATTTTTCCCAAAAATATGGAAAAGAGTTTACAGAGAATTAACTTACTATAAAAAAGTATGCCAATTTATTAACACAAATATATTAATTTAATATATATTTAAAAATGTATTTTTTAACTAAAAAATTTATTTATAATATTTTAGCTCGTACAAGAACCCAGCAGAGAAAAATTATTACCTGATCCACTCAAGTATCCATATATACAACCACCCTACACATTGGTATTAGAATTGACTGATGTTTTAGTTCATCCAGATTGGACGGTATGTCAATGATAATAATCATTAAAATAACAATTTTGTATTATTAATTTAATAATTTAATTACAGTATCAAACTGGCTGGAGGTTCAAAAAACGTCCAGGAGTAGATCAATTTTTGGAAGCCGTAGCACCACCACAATTTGAAATTGTTATTTATACAGCGGAAGCAGGAGCGGTGAGAGAGGAATAATCAACTTATGAATAATCATTAAACCTTTATGATAATTTTATAAATTATTTTTAGACAGCGTTTACTATAGTGGACTCTTTAGATCCAAATGGATACATTATATATCGACTTGTAAGAGACGCAACACGTTTTGTTGACGGACATCATGTAAAAGATCTCGATGCACTCAATCGAGATCTCAAAAAAGTAATTATAATTATACTTAAACTAATTAAGAATAATTATATAAACAAAAATTTCTTATATGTAAAATAATGAATATTATCGGACACAGGTTATTGTAGTGGACTGGAATGCAAATAGTGTGAAATTCAATCCAGACAACACACTAAAAATACCTCGTTGGAACGGTAACGATGACGATACCGCACTTTACGATTTGGCCGCATTTTTAAAAAGTAATTATCTACTATTATTCTTATATATGTTCTAAACTATTAAATAACTTAATTTAATTTCAGCCATTCTTGCCACAAACGTAGATGATGTTCGTGATGTTATTAGTTACTATCGACAATTCGATAATCCCTTGGAAGTATTCAGAGAGAATCAACGAAAATTATTGGTATGAATACAATTGCCTGTAAAAATAAATGTCTAGCTACATTATAAATAATATTCACTCACCGATTGCAGCTCCAGATGCAGGAAGATGAGAGCCAAAAGCAGCAACAAAATAGCATCAAACCATTAACATCGAAGTGGTCGCCGACATTTCTCAAATGAGACACTGCTCCTCCTGACATGTACATTTAATGTCCAAAATGTTTATGCACATTTCAGTCATCTATGAAACAATTTAAACATAATTTTAATAAAAAATTAATTACAAACACCATAAATGCATTTATTTGAATGAATCATTTGAAATTTCACTTACAAAGTAATTTAAACGACAATAAATGTTCGAAATTGACATGACAATATTGATATTTAGAAGCCCGCAACATAACTACTTTTGTTCTTTGCTCCTTTTCGTTTAGTTTTCATTTTGGTCGCAGAATAAATTGGCTCTTCAATGATATCATTGTCAACAATTTCTACCACATCACGGCATTGTTGAGAAACACTAACTAATTCTTGAGATAATATTGGTGTCAATGATACAAATGATTCTTCTTGTGGCTCTTGTGATTGATTTTCAGTCAATTTTGGACTTGACATTTCTAACCAACTCAACACCTTCTGATGTGGTGCTGCCTGCGGCGCAAGTTCACCTTCCTCAGATATTTCCCACGCTGATAATAATTCAGGCGCCAATATATCAACATAAGAACTTAATTTATCCAAAGATTGTTTCCATGAATCAAAAATAATTTCTTCAGGGGGTTCTAATTTATATTTCAGTGCTGGATTCGAAAAATCTATAAATATAAAATTGGCATTTTAATTATTCATCATTATTGACATACTAAAAGTATATTTTGAATTATTACCATCAAAAACGTGTTTCATATTAACTTGATCTGTAAGAACAAGTGGAATTATATCACGATTTTGTTGCAAAATCTCATGTTCCCAACTTTCTAATGCATAATACGCATGAGTGTTAATCAACGGAAGATTCTCGGTGTCTTCACAGTGAGTGATGCATTGATAAAAAATATCTCCTATAAATAATTTAAAAATATTATTAATTTTTTCAATAACAATAAATAATTTCAACTTACCAATTGAATTTTGTAAAAATATAAATGCATCATGAGTACTGTCATTTGTTAATAATTGTAAACCAACAGTGCTAAGTTTTAATCTGGATCTGAGGAAGGGATCTAAGCATTTGCCCAACTGTTGACATTCCATCAATGTGTCCATCATACATGGCGGTGTATGAGGTAAACTGTATGAGTGCGGATCGTCATAATTTTCCCAAGTATTTATTACGATTGACACGTCCGAAGGCACTTGACTCGATATAATAACATATTCTTGTCCAGAGCTGAAATAGAATTAATTAATTAATCAAATTTATTTCAAGCTATGAATA
Organism: Microctonus aethiopoides; assembly: GCA_030347275.1. Classification (NCBI taxonomy): domain Eukaryota; kingdom Metazoa; phylum Arthropoda; class Insecta; order Hymenoptera; family Braconidae; genus Microctonus; species Microctonus aethiopoides. The sequence continues at coordinate 3,429,634 of JAQQBS010000004.1, forward strand.
ATTTAGCTATGATCATTACCACATAAGAGTTGAACCCAATAATGGCGGGCTTCTAAATTGATGAGTCCACTTTTGATGAACACATTGTTCAGGTGAACGATCATCACACATTAATAAACTGTGCGTTGTACCAAGATAATATCGCGATTCTCTATTACTTGGAATGCACAATGAAATATCATCACAGCTCTCTAAATGAGATTTTGGAGACATTGATAATACTGGATCTTCGAAAGGCTCCTGCAATAAGTATTTTAAAAAATTCATATGATTGTTTTGAAAAATATACGAATAAAAATGATTCAATACTTACTCGAACATCGAGATAATGTAGAGAACATCGATCTGCGAATGCAATAATATTTGGATTAAATGTCTGATATCGAACACTTCCCCATTCATCATCCAAACATTTGGTTGACTTGACCGTATTTTTTCTTATGCACTTTCTACAAAATGAATAATTTTTATTAATATTATCATGAAAATATTTTTGTATTATGATGTTGAAAAGAAAATTTACCCTGATACCATGTCCCACAGCTCTAAAGCACGATCAATTTTCAATGTACAATATCGGTTCAGATCAAATGAATTTAAATCAGCTGATAAAAATGGAGTTTTTGACTTTTGACTATCTACTTCTAGAATACTCATCTTATTATCTCGTTCAGTGATAGAATAAAATGCACATTCAGTTTTGCACCGCGCTAAAATTCGACCTATCATACGAAATATATTAAAATCAATGTATAAATATAAATATCAAATATTTACTTAAATACTTACAAGTTTGAGCTGTGACGTTATGCCGCAGTTCATAAATTGGATGTTTAATGCTGCATTTTGCAGCTTTTTTGTAGACAGGGTTCCAAATTGAATTGTCTTTAGTACATAATGGCATCGCCACTAAAAAATATCATTATAATAAAAATTTTATAAAGCTTTTAACTGTTTACAAAATCAAAGTGTCACATACCCATTTCTTCCATGTAGGGAAAAAATAATAGAAATTCTCCACCAAACGTTACACTAGCCAGTGTTCCGCCAGTATAATACCAATTATATTTCTAAGAAAAATATTTATGAAATCAGGCTCATGATAAATAATGTAAATTCAAATTTAATGCAAAAAAAAAAAAAAATATAAAATAATTTTTTTACCCCTTCAAAACGCGGATCTGGATCCATTTCAAGTATGTCAGCCAGATCTGCAATGTATCTTGGCAAATTGCTTTCCATTTTGTCATTCTTAAACGTCCAACTAACGTCTTTTTTCAATTGGATAGTAAATTCTGTGGAAAAAAAAAATAGAACCTTTGAATTATCAAGAACCAGTGAAAAATAATTGCTCACAAATTTTGATGATTACTATTTTGGTGTGCTTGAAAGGTATCTAATATTCTATTAGCATCTTCATCAATGTATTTTTTCGTAGCAAGAATGTCTGTGGCTGGATCCCCATCAGCAAGAACTGAAATATAAATTAATTATAGATCAATTCATCGAATTCATTTGTGAAACTAATTAAAAAATAAAAATTACCAACCACTTCTTGGTAGCTTCGTTGGAGGCAACAATGGTTTTGGCAAGTCACATTGATGTGGATATTGTCTATATAAACTCATGACATTTTCTAAATTCCATTGCTGTACCCATGGGGTTTTATTTAAATTCAGACCAGGCACATAATGATGATGATATCGTTCTAATACATATGATTTTAATTGCCCTTGTAAATTAACCTCCGCTCGTTTGAACGCCTTGGTGTCATTTCCCGTGGACATAATTTACACAAAATACAATATCTAACCTCCAATATAAACGTGAATATTTAATCTCCAATATGTTATCTATAATTATTTGATTTTGTTAATTAATGCCAATTAATACACCTGATATTATCTCGCATCGAGTGTTCGAAGAAAAATGCGTATAAAACCAGTCGAAACCTGTCGAAACACGCAAGCTTGTAGACATTTAGGCGCCAAAATGTAAGAGACGCCACTACAGTCCACATAGCGCTGTATGTCTTGCGCAAATATGGCTGCCGAAAATTTTTTAAGCGCCAAATTCAATTTGTCCTCGCTGGCGCATATGTTCTCTTGTTCATCTCAACACATTTTATTTATTATTCTATTCATTGTTTTTTTAATTTAAATTGCTTAAGGAAATAAAAAACAGCACGTTTCAATTACTATATACTAATATAAAAAATAATTTACAAGTAAAAACTCCACTTCGAATAATAATTTGTAGAACTTTAGTTTATAATTATTATTATCTAAGAAAAAATATAAATATTTGAGAATGCACCTGTATTTATATGTATATATAAGTAACTATATATGTATAACGATTATAAATAAATTATAGGTTATATCGTGTATTATGAATAAATTATTTTTAAAGTGAAGTATGAATAATAAAAAAAAAGTGTTGATGATCTGCTTGGGTAAATTGAAATTAATTTTTTAATACTGTAATCGATAAAAGCAAAAGTTAGATCACTTTTCTTTGATTAAAAATTTTTTTTTAATAGGTAACACGTGTCGTTCTACGATAGCTGAAGCTATTTTCAAATATTTTATGATGGAAATGGAGTTGACTAATAACTGGAAAGTAGATAGTGCTGGTCTTAAGGGTTATCACTTAGGTCAAACACCAGATGAGAGAGCAATAAGTATACTTAGACGAAATGGAATTATTAATTATTCACATCATGCCAGAGTCGTACGTCTCAACACATTCTTACAATTTCATATAATCATCAATTACTTATGATATAAATAATAATCTATCATTTATTAATAGATCAGTCCAGAAGATTTTCTTATTTTTGACTGGATTCTTGCAATGGATAATGATAATATAACAGAATTGATGCAAATTAAGCCACAGATAATTAGAGCTCAAATTAAACTTCTTGGAGAATATGATCCAAATGGAAAAAATATTATTAGAGATCCATATTGTGTGAGTTTAATATCTTTTCTTATATTATTTATTTAGAGGCAATAAGATAATTGATGTAATAATATATTTCTATATTAGGATGATGACTGCAGTGGATTTGTTGAAGTATACGAACAATGTTTCAGGTGTATTAAAAATTTCCTCCAAATACATCAAACTAATTCTTAATGAAGAATTAATTGTCAATAAAATATTAAATTATTTATTTCACTTTATGACCAAAAACGTATGCCTCAACGATATTTCGATCATCGCCAGAATGAATAAATCGTTGAAATTTTTCCTCTAATGTATAATCGCCTAAATTATCTAAAGGACCATTAGGAGTACTGACATCTATAATTAAAGCGTCAAAATGTTTCCCAGGAGATAACTCCCCTGTTACATCGAAGATGTCCAAGGCTAAATACAAACAAAAATTAATTTTGCTCAATCAAATTTAATAATTAATATATGTATACGTATAAATATCTTACCTTTCGCTCCGCCTATAGTTGCTAAATGAAATGCATCTATATAATTTATTGGTTTATACGGCTGTTTTTTCAACATGGCAATATGATTTGATACTTGAATCGCTGATCGCATTGCATCAAGCATACATACACTTTGGCCACCGGCAACATCTAAATAATAACTTAATGAAATATATTTTCAAATAATTGCACATTAAATATTAATTACCTGTGCCAAGTCCAACTTTTATTCCATATGATCTTATACGTTGAATATCACAGAGACCACTTTTCAAACAAGTATTTGATGATGGACAGTGTATAATTGCCGTCCTCCTTTTTTTCAACAATTCTAATTCAGAATCTTCCAAATGAACTCCATGTGCAAGTAATGTCTACGTTAAAATAATTTTGTTTAATTTTTATTTCACCATATCTTGGATAAAATATATTTTGCTCTTACTTTATGTGTTAATAGTTCAGCAGTCTCATAAACATCAGTATATGTTGGACAATCAGGAAACATTTCTTTACATACTTGTATTTCCGATTGATTCTCCGATACATGAGTCTAAATATCATAATGATTTTTTACTATCAGTGTATCAATATTTATCTATATGATTATTATCTAAATGTCGATTAATACCTGAATATTGAGATTGTGATCTATAGCGATTTCAGCGAGTTCTTTCATCATTTCCATTGTGCAACTCAATGCAAATCTGGGTGTTATAATCGGTTTTACTAAAGGATCCTGAAAAAAAAAATCAATTGTAATTTTATTAAAAAAAAAAAGTAGTAATTTTTATCATGATGAACAGCAGTATTTATAGAGTGCTTACATTCAAGTCTTGAACAGAGTTGATAAACTTCACAGTATTATTTAATGACTCTTCGGTATTTTCATAATAATTATCATCTCGTGTGCGATCCATATTTATTTTACCAATAAATGCTCGCTGTCGATACTGTGAGGCTTTTTGCGCCAAAATAGTCGATGAATTTCCATACAAAGAAGCAAAATAACATGCAGTAGTAGTACCAACTGACAATGTACGTTTCTATTTCCACATAATAAACGATTACTATTTTTATATTCAACATAATTCTATCAATATAAAAAAATTAATAAATTTTTATCAAACAAACCACAACAGTGTCGAATACTTTGTCTGCATATTTTTCATCTGAAAATTTTCTTTCTAATGGGAAAGTATACGTGTTTAACCAATCCAACAGATCTTTATCATAACCAGTTCCAATGTTGGGTAATTGAACTGCATGAATATGGCAATCAATAAATCCTGGTATAAAAAATTGATCTGGTTTTAATATTGTGATTGATGAATTTGGCAGTGATGACAAATCTGGCGTTTCCTCAATTTCCATGATCTACAAATAAAATAAAATATATTGAAAAAAAAAAAAACATTTTCAATAATATATTTTAAATATTATATAGAAAAGAATATATGATCCCTGACCGTTCCATCTTCGACAAGTATTGTTGCACTTTCCTTTATTAAAAGTTTCCCAAACTCATTTGTTTGAATAATTGGCCCCACGTATAAATGTCGATTCATCTTTGCAATATTTCAGCTTTATCCGTATTTATTCTTGAAACGATGATAACAATAACTGTAGTTTACAATATTTTTCTAACTGCATTGATAACCCACGTCGTAGCACGTGTTCAATACTGACCACAGTGACTGTAATGTTTGGATGGATTAATTATAAAAATCTAAACAATTATGGCGCTACGAGCGCGCAACAGGATATATTATCATGTTTCAAACTGTGCTACTGTAACCATGGAGGGCAAAATAATATTTATATATACTGTATGTTTATACATTCCAAGAGAAGAAGAAGATAGATATTTATTATTTTTAAAAGACATTAATAAGTGAAATGAATGATAAACGAGCTGGTTCTAGTGAACTAAAAATAATGAAAAAATCTGATAAAATGCCATCAGTTTCTTATAGAGATTATTTAGATATGGACACTGATGAGGAAGAATTTGGTCGACAGGGTATATATTCCGCACATATCTATTTATTATTAAGATTGATAAAATATAAAAATTATTTATTTTACAGAAACGCCAGAGCCGGATGAAGAACTATCACTGGAGCCCGATAAACCCATATTCACAAATAGAGAACTCAACACTCTGGTCGGTATAATAAATTAAAATATTCTTGAATAATTAATATTATGTAAATTTAATTTTATAGGTAGATTATGTAAAAAATTTGACGTTAGTACCGGATGCTGATGAATTTATTTTATCAGAGAAGCATGCTGATATTATTCGTGAATATTTTCGTAACCCATCGTATACAATATTGACGATTTTTTATGACGGAATGGAATACAGAGCGCATTTGGATTTTCCAAGTTGTGTCAATCGAGGCTTGACGTATTTTCTGAGGTCATCATGGCAAATTTATACAGTAGATAATTTTATGTCAACTGTACTTTATGGAAGTCTTAATAGCAATGTGGAAAACTCTATATTAAAGTTTATGGAAAATATTTATGCACCGATAGCGATTAGTCACAAAGATTGGCCGAAAGGTAATGAATTATTGAATAATAATTACAGATGATAATTGGAATATTTTTTTGCAGTTACGAGGGATGAAGTTTTTTCAAATTTGAATGAATTTTTAATAAGTTTAACTGATGCCACGTACGAACCTATGGGTCTTACAATTTTGTATGTACCACGAGAAGGAATGCAAAGCTATCAAAATAATTCAGAGAATAATGGAATAATTGAAAGATTAGAAAGGGTTGCACGTTATTGGATAAAACAAATACGGGGTGTATTATGTGGTGTCAATGTCCCACCCAAGTCAGCGTACATGACTATTATTGATGAACTTCAATTTTGGAATCGGCGATGTTAGTATTGATGACAGATATTATATTTTGTGGTTTAATAATTATTTGAATTTTTTTTTAGTTGAAAATCTAAGCTGTCTTAAATCTCAACTTTCCAGTGAAACAATTATTACAATTGTGCATATATTAGAAAAAATAAAATCGTCAAGTGTCACTGATTTTCATCGTCTTGTTACCGAAATGAATGCATTATTGATCGAGGCATCTTCAAACATCACTTATTTAAATTTATTAGCTGATCACTGCTGTGACTTTGAAATTCCTCATGGAATTAATGATTATGCAGTTAAAATACTACTATTGATTCGATTTATTGGAATTGAATCTGAATTTTATAATAGCGTGTAAGTTGAAGTGTAATTGAAATAGATATTTTTGGTATAGTCATGAATTAATTAAATCAATTAAATTTAGAGATAAAATTAAAGCACTTTGTCAAGCTTTGGGAACACAAATCGTAATACAATGTAAAAAAAATATTGATTTAGAGCTTGTACTTGAGAATGACCCAGAAATCGGCAAAAATATGCTCGAAAATTGTAGTAATTGTTGTGAAAAATTTTTAGAAATATTTTATCAAGTAAGTTTAACTCGTAACAAATTCTAGAATTGTACTTATAATTGTTATTTATGAATTTTACTTGTTACGCATCGATTTAGCTGACAATCATGGATAGAACTTCAGACATCATGACCTTCTCAAAAATTGATGAAAAAACTGCATTTTGCCATGTGAATACATTTATTCAACGTTGTCAAGACCTCATTGAAGTTGCGGACACAAGAATTGTGTTCGATAAATCTAAAGAAGTCAAAAAGATTGGTGGTGCGAGAGCACTGGAACACGAATTACAATATAAAAAAATTCAAGAATCATTTTACGAAACATTGAATAAAATAAAACAAAATCGTGATTGCATCCTAGACGTGACAATTTTCACATGGCTCCAACAAATCTCACATTTTCGTAGCCAAGTCGATAATATAGATAATATGATGAATAATTTAATACATAATATATTCGATGATATTCTAAATGTAGAAGAGGGATTGGAGGCATTATATTCTATGAAAAGGTTTGTGATACGGAAAAATTTGCACAAAACACTTCACAATTATTGGACATTCATATGGAATTTATTCGATAATGAATTGAAACAAATCATTATCAGTATTGACAATAAAGCCAATACAAATAGTGAATTAAAGTATTTTTCAATAGACACAGCAACATTATTGCATGTCAAGAGCAATTATTTAACAAGACAATATAACATGTTAATAGACGCATCCGATTGGTTCGACGATAACACTCCTATATTTATTATCGAAAAATATAAACGAATTCAAGCTTTTTTAACACAGAAAAAAAATAATCTCTAGAACAATCTATTTAGAAAGCTGTTTAAATCTACTGTGATGGATATTGCTCTTAAACAAATTACTACTACTCCATAACATGGAAGCAACCTGGAATAATATAACTATAAGAATAAAAATTGAATTTATCATATACCTAATTATAATTAGATGATACTTATACAAAAAAAAAAAATTATTGTCAATTACTTTGGCATTATTCGGTAAAAAAATATTGTAATATTGCTATGTTAATAATTCAATTCGGTTTGGCACATTATCTTCACTCACAAATAAATTTTATACGTATATCTAATGTGATCCGGACATGAGGAATTCCGGTTTGTCAAGAATTGCGAAAATTGGAGAATCCGAATCGCAGTTAAGGTTCAATAATTGGCTATTAGAGCTCGGAAAGTTAATCATTACGTCAGGTTGTACTTTGTTGGACGCTGATGGTAATAAAAATATCAGGGATAAAGCTATGGTAGCATGCCACATGCTGTGAATATACTGATAGTTTGCTTCCGTTTCAACGGTAGCAAATAGAAATAAACCTAAAATTACCATTGACAAACCTACAAATAGCTTTAAAAGTCCTCGTGGCCATTTCCATTTTTTTAATTTACGACATCTATATACATAATTTCCTATGAGAATCGTAACACCAACTGCCAACGGTATTAAAATACTTGGTAGGCCTGTTCTATTTGATTCAACGCCAATTGCAATAATTAAAACACCAACCATGTGAAAAAATGATACTAAATGTAAATGAAACTGTGCCATTGCTATTAATGTCACCCAAAAAGCTAAAATACTAGAAAAAAAATCACTGTATTGCAATACTTCATATTTAGCAATGCAATAATTCACTGAATTTTGATCACAGGCATGATAAAATGACGAGAATAGCATTGTAGCAAAATATACTAATGCTTCTGCATAAAGTTTACGTTTTGTTGCTAAGTAAATTGCCGGTAGAAAAAATATATTACTAATAATTAGCATTAATGACGTTAAAATTAATGATGATCGTAAATAGACATCTGTTGAATCTGAGCATCCCCATCCTTTATATCCTAAAGATAAAAATTATTTGAGAATCATTATAATTTTGTTATTCATCATTATTATAATAAAACTACATTTAATTTAAACACTTACCCCCAAAACAATTACATGTTGTATAATACAAAAGTCCTCGATGAATTTCCTCACAAACACCATTATGACCACATGGATGTGAGCCCGAGTATAGACATTCTCTAGTATGAATGTTCAATGACACAAGAATTTCCCCTATATCACAACGAACTGGATCTCTATGATAAATAAATCATCCATGTCAAGAGAATTTATTATTAATCTCTCGGATGAAAACAACTACTTACCCGTTAGAAAAACATTTAACTTGCAAGGCTATATGCCATATATCAGGTTGGGGATATGGAATTAACAAATTTCCTTCATGCCTATCAACAGATGAGAGATTCATCATCATACGTTGATTGTCACAAACAATTTGACCATTAACTCGATCAGGCACTCGAGCACGGCGGATGCACGCAATCACCGTAACTTCTTGCTTAGTCATTAATTTATCTACTTCAAGATGTATTCCAATATCGAGTGAACCACCAACATCCACTAACGATAGTATATTAAACTGCGCGATAACTGGATATGTATCAGTTAATAATATCCATGGGGTTAACCATTCCCTTCCTTTAAATAAATATACACTGGAAAATGTTTTAAGCTGTTTAACTCTAATCAGTTGAAATCTACGTGGACACGGATAATCTTTCATATGATTTTCTTCGTCTTCAAATTCAAGTAGATTTTCATAGAATGGCAATGATTGAACTTGAACGCTATGATTTAAATTCGTAGCCCAGTAATTTTTCAAATTTGTCTCCATAATTTTCACAGGACATTCTGAAATATAAAATTCACAGTTGTAATTAATAATTATTTGGAATAAACATAAACGAAATGGAGACTCACCAGAGATGGAAATTTCAACATTAAAATCTACCACACTATCTGATGCAACGAGTAAATAATAGTAACTATCCTCATAAGGTGAACGTTCGATAAATGAATAATTACTGCTTGTAGTCAAATTTTTCATTACATATGGATGTGTATAATTGTAAATTGGCAATATTCGGCCTTGCAATGCTAATCCTTTGATGCATAGATTTGATTGAGTATTCGTGCTATTGAATGTAAAACTACAGCCCCAAACAGTTACATAAAAACTCCATGTTCCTGACGGTATAAAAATCCTAAAGGAAAACATAATACAATAAGTATAACTTATTTTTTCATTTAATACACCATATCAATACGTATATTAAAAATCCTGACTTGTAATAAGTAGACGGTTGTTTTGTTCTCATAGTTTTTTTATAACCAATTGGAATGCTCTCAATGCCATTTTCTTGCGACCAAATACCAATTGATCCAATAGTATAATGACATTTATGTCCAATTCCCTAATTAAAAAAATAGAATACTGTAATATTATGATTAGGTTGTACAAAAAATGATCTGTATATAATAATTTCTCACTTCTTGCTGTACTTGTTGATCCCACGGACTCAAATATGCTCCAACAAACCAATCACCTGGTTCTGGACTATTTATTGGTACCACTACTGTCGTTTCTGCTTTATAAGTCGTTATACCAGTCACTACAATCATTCCATTTTTTTCTGAATACATGTTTGGTGGCATTGTGGTATTATTCAACGATATCACAGGATAACTTCCCCACTGTAAGTGTCTACAAAATTAAATTACATGATTTTTTATAATGAAAAATATTATTTCAACAATCAAAGCTGAATAATAATTTGATTCAATTGCTACTGACATGTATACTTTTCTTGGCAGACAATTTTTGTCATCCATAAATGCTGCAAATTTCCATGTTGCTCGATAAACTTCTTTTGGAATTGTATAATGAAATGTTGTAACATCTTTGTAACTTTTAAAACCTCGAAGTGAACCTTCTTGACTTGCTTCTGGCACTAAAGTTGTAGCACCTTTAAATAATTAAATAATTATATATTGAAATCGAAAAATATTAAGATTGTATTAAAATCACTTACCATTGAAAAATAGAAATAAAAAATATACTGTATAATAAATCGAATATATAAATCTATTTTGGAAAATATAATTGTTTTCTAATTGCATCGTTCCTAATTAATAAATGTTTTTAATCAAAAAAAAAAAAAAAAATATTCAAAAACATTTATGAAACACAAATGATACTGTGATATTGCTAATGGCTTCTTTGGTATTCCTAATGAATGAATAACCTCCTCATAATTCACCGAATATTTATTAAAAAATAAATGAAATGTAATATTATAAACTGCTGCCTTCCTTCAACATTTTCGAGAATATAAATTGTATTTATTTACAATGGATATTGAAGTGCTGATACAACTTCTTATAAAGTTTGTAAACAATCTATCATTTCTTATTATCAGTGAAAATTTTTATCATGAAATTTTCAGGCGCAGTATTTTATGCGCATGTCCCTCCTGCACGCACACGGAACACTGATTGGTTCCAACATATCGCGGCAAAAATTAAAAAAATAATATACACAACACTATTAACAATTCAAATTATATTCATAATAAATAATTAATTTATTTGTTTTGTACATAACACTATCCAATAAATTATTTTTCATATTCACACTTCAATGTCTGGTTCAGCAACAGGTAATATCACAGTGGCGCTTGTAATTGGTTGAATTTTTCCTTTTTTACACAAAAGAACTTTAACTTTATCAATAATTGCTGCTTTTGGAGTAGCTTTGACAATAATTGGTACTGGGATTCCACTGGGAAGCAAAGGCAAATCAACAACACGAGGTTCAATAGTCGTTTCAGTTGTTCTAAACACTAAAAATAGCGAAGGAGTCAAAATATTATCTGAGACATTAGTCACAAGTGTTCGAATATTATACGTTGGTCCAAGTCCTAATACACTAATTTCCAATGTAATTGGATTGGCTTCACCATCATCAACAGAATGTAATACTTGTTGTGCTTTTTTTGCTACACTTAAACGTAATCGTAGTTGGCCTTGTTGAAAAGTATTATGAATTTTTACAGCTTCTGATCTTTCTCGAATTGATTGTTCAACAAATAATCGTGTTTTTTTTGGTATAACAAATCTACTGTGAGCAGTACCATCTGTAGAACTATTTGCTGGTCCAGGTCGAGCATTAAAATTAGCAGTACGTTTTAAAATTTTCACACATAATCCACCATTTATTGTTATCATTGCCATTGCACGTTCTTCTTGTCCCATCTTTCCAAACTGTAATATTAAATTAAAACTAATATTAAATTTAAATAATTAATTGAAACAAAAAAAAATAATCAATTAATTATCATATAAAAATTTACCTTCAATGCTGATATAGGTTCTAATGTTGTAATAGTATCAACATGATATTGTGCATCATAAATAAGAATACCAATGCGTGGAACACTGATGGCAAGCAATGACAAACCAGTTTGTGGTACTGGAAGGCCAGTCATATCCAACGCCAATCCAGGAAGTTGAACACGCCACAGTCGTCTACCTTTACTTGAAAATCCACCGAGTACACCATCCATAGTGATAATGGCTACACCACCACAGGTGAGTGGAGCAATTGCAACAGCTGGTGCAGACAGTCTATCCCAAAGAGTTATCGTACTCAATCCTTTTCGTAATGAACCAACTCTACTATCTCTTGACACTACAAATATTATACCATCTCCAGACCAAAGGCCTGTACTGGAGACAGCAACTGGTGCCCAACCAAGATGATGTTTGTCCACCAAAGCAAAAGCCCTTATTCACAAGATAATAAATATTGTCAAAAAAAAAAAAAAATATATATATATATTTTATGCAATCTAAAATTTTATTTAACTAGAAATTACCTTGGATCTAGAATTAATAATTCTCCTGATTCAGTTCCAACAATTAAGCAACTACTGGCTGGATCATTCCAAGTGTCTTTTCGTATCAATCCAATAGTTGTTACAGCATTCAAACGAGTTAATGGTAATTTACGATATTGTTCAGCAAATTCCACTCGATGATGTTCATCAAGTGATAAAAATTTTAATGTTCGTGGTGATATAAAAGCTGCACCGAGCTCTTTCAGTAATAATACCAAATCATCGTTCAATTTTTGAATCTGTAGTTCTGGCTCCAGTCCAGCTTTATGCCAAATCTAAAGCAAAATAAATATTTATTTATATATAAATTCGTTCAATTTAATAAAATAAATTTGAATATCACACCTGTATACCTCTCGTTCTTTCGGATGAGCATCCAAATATGGCAAACAATATTTAAAATGTGGCTTCATATTTTTATAAATAAAAACATTGGCACCCGATGCAACTGCCACTACTGCAGATCGTGAATTAGCATTTTCAGTATAAAATCCCACTACTCCACATGCTGGTCCTGTCAAATTATGTTCACTTACTTGATCGCCTCCACTGAATACACGAATCTGAGAAAAAAAAATTATTTTTTTCATCAGTACTTATTTTTAATTAAACATAATGTTCTTTTATTTATTTTCATAGGAATCACACTCGGATTACTTTAGTTGAGTCTGATTTATCAAACCCCAAGTCCACGACAATGAGCTTAGCATCACCAGTTCCTGATATATCCACCATGTCCAATCCACCAGATAAAGTCTTCATTCTTGTACTAGGCTCCCATACAGCTTCCAACCATCGACTGGAGCTTAGCTTTGAACACATACTTCTCTCCATTCTAATAAAAAATAAATAAAAAATCAATGCGAATAAATTATATGATAATTCTTTAAACTATTAATCAATTTAGTTAGTTACATTTATTATTTTATATATTTTAATCACTCTCTGATAAATTCAATGCCCAGTTATTTATTATAATAATGTGTTGCCACTCTTGTCAGTATTTCATTATTATTCATATCAAGTACAAATGTATACTCTAATCTAATGAATAAAAAAATCAATTTATTCACATTCCTCTCGTATTATTATTATTTTTGACACATTGTTACATTTTTGTATACCATAGTTATTACTATATAATTATCTATACTACTACTGCAAGCTTGATATTCCGATTGAGGCAACTGGTTTGTTTTGGTATTTGTTTCCATGGTAGTTTTATTCAATTATGTAAGTAATCACTAGCGCGACATTCGAAATGTCAAGTGTTATTGTTTACATTATTTAATGTATCTGTTGTTCTGTATCTTAGCTAATTATTGTATCATTATTTAATATGCATCAGTCTATTATTTGAATTACTTTATTATTGAACCAATTCATAAACGATATTTATAAATTTGGTAAAGGACTTAAATCACAATTTCGGTTAGTTGAAGAATGGTTGATTATGGATATACGCACAAGTACACCGTTTGTCGTACCAAAAATTCGAACATACAGAGAAAACGATTATGCCAAAAATGATAAACCTGTAAATGATGAATGGTATAATGCACTCAATGCACCAAACAAATTTGATTTCAATCATGAAATATCCGATCAACATGAATCATATTTTGGTATGTAATTATATATTTTAATTATATATAATTTTACATTAATTAATATTTTTTTTTTAATTTCCAAAAATGTAGATAATGAAACAGATGACACAAAATCACTTGCATATGGTCCTTTAGTATCGAGAATAGCAAACGACACTGAAAGTATTGTCAGGTAATAAAATATTTTACTAAAATATTATGATTGAAAATTTTATTCAAATAAAATTTTTATTGCTACTAATAAACAATTTATTTACTTAGATGTTTGAAGAATTGTTCCATCTCTGGAATTGATGAATTAAGTATTGAGGACAGTACACTAAAAGTGGCTGGAGCAAGCATTGATAATACGTTAACCAACGATACAGTTGCTAATGTAATTATTTTTTGTTTTATTCTACTAAGACAATGACATTATTATTTAGTTATATTTCTGTTGAATATTATAGATTAAAACACCAGATAATACTGCATTTAAAAATGAAAGTATGGAACGCAGGAAATCCACAGTTGTAAAGCCATTTAGTTTCGAAATTCGTGAAAAACTAAAGAGTGAACACAAATTGGAACGATTGCAATACTATCAAGTATGTGTTTAATTTTACAGATCATTTCTCGACTTGATGAATTGTAGTTTTATCAAGAATTAATTTACGTTTATAGAAGCTTAATAATGAGCAATTAAATGCTAGTGGATTTGAACTAAAGTCTGCAGCACTTCACCAGAACGTTAATAATATTCCTCATGCTCAGACAAAAAAACAAGTCGGAAAAACAAATATTGAGCAAGCTCAAAAAAATAAAATACAGGTAATTTATATTATTCAATTGCTCCTAAATTTATGAACACGTTTTTCACTTGTATTTTTATTTTTTTTTTAGCCATGGAAGAGGAAACCGTTCCAGGTGAAATTGGCAAAACTTCCTCTTACGATTCCAATATCACCAAAATTATCAACTGCTGAACGCGCTCGTTCTAGAAAATTAACGGAAGAGAAATTGATGGAAAAAGAGAGGCTGGAAATAGAGCGAAAGAAAAAAGTAAATATAAATTTTGAAAAATTTCTGTTTATAATAATGTATAATGATTATTTTTTAATAGATACTTGCTGCTCAAAACCAACGTGGAAAGGTGGGAAACGCTGCATATCGCAAACATACTGATTTTAAAACAGTCCCACATCATATCAATCCATCAGCAATTCCAAAACGTCCAGCATGTGATCCAATGTTTCCACAAATTACTAAACGTCGTCGTCGTATTTAAAAAAAAATCCTTTTTATTATTGAAAATCTAGGATTTAATATTCCGATATATTATCATAATTATTTGATTAGTATGTTTGAAAATGTCCATTTATTTTACAATTATATTATTAGCACACAAATATAATCATGCATAATTTTTGATAGTTTACTTCTCGTATGTTTATATAATTTATGATAAATACATTTTCATATGAATTTATAATGATTTATCGAACATCATGTCTTTACAATAATATTTTTGAATAAAACATATCAAAGAATTCGATTCAATTAAAAATAATAAAAATAAAATATTATATTTCATAAAATACTGATTCAATTCTTCAACATGTGCCCAATGATGAGGTAATACTTACTAAAATTAGATCGAAATTATTAACCAAATCTAATTATAATGTTATTGTCAATTAAAATAGCTAAAAATATTGTGAATAATTGATATAATATCCTTTTGGAAGAACAATTCAGTCTGTAAATAATTCTAATTTGCACTTGCAATATAATACTAACATGATTATACATTTTTTATAATACACACAATACTCTTACATCAAGTGACAGCCGTTTTATTATTATTATTAATATAATTGCCATTTCAGTAACGATTGAGTCGTGTAAATCACAATAATTTAAGCTTTACGTATATTTGTTTATATATTAACCTGCATTTTTGTATTTCAACCAATTGTCAAATTATTTTAGATAACATGTAAACAAGACATCAATAAATTCTTTTATATCACTCATAATTTTCTAAACATCTTAAATTGTCTTCAGATAACATCGAACATTTATTATAATCAAATATTGATTTATTTAAGTTACGTATGAGAATTATAAGACACGTTTGAATAATTAATTTGTGACAAGTAATATTAATGTATCTATTTTCTTCTATTATTTCCAGATTCCGAATGATTGGAATCAAAATAAAGTAATGGTGAGGACGATGATTGAGGTAGTGATTCCAAAGGTGGTAAACGCGAGCTAAGAAGCTCTACTTCAGTTGAATGTAACTGACAAACAGTACTGGATGTACTCAAATTCGATTCTGAAAGTATACCTCTTCCTGGCCTACTACGCCAATTAGCTTTATTACCCTGATTATTTTCCTCTGTATTCTCATTATTTTTATTACGGAAACAGGGTAAATATTTTTTCAAACTCGCATAATGAAATTGCGCAAAATTAGGCGACGGCCCAATAACCGCCAAAAGTGGACATAAGAAAAATGTTGCATACATCCAACTGATTCCCATTATTAATATTAAAAAAATTGCAATTTGTATGTAAGCTAAAACATGCGATGGTAACATAAGAGCACCGGATGCACCGCTTGTTGCAGCTGCCATCAATGTTGGTCCACCCATTTGTCCTAAAGCAGCTTTTACCCTGTCAATATTTTTTTTTGACTTGCACGCACGATAACTCACGCTATAATGTAAACTAAAATCAACGGCTAGGCCGATTGCAGTTGATACCGCAACGCTTTCAAGAACATTCAGCTTCCATCCCAATAATACAAGACCCGCTACTGTAACAAGTATCGCTCCACCAATTGTAATAATTGCATACAAACTCACCAATAAATTTAATGTCACTAATGCCAAAACAACAAAAGCTAAAATCATTGAAACCCCCATTGCCCAAATTGTACCTTCATAGAGTGTACGTTGAAGCTCATAAAATTCTAAATGACTGACAAACCAACCGCTTCGCATACCGGGTGGTGCAGTAATTAATTGTCGTTGCATCCAACTTTCAACTTTACTATAAAATTCATTCATCTCAGCAAATGATAAACTGTAGGAATATGTACTATCATATTCAACAATAAGCGCCATAATTTTTGGCTCTGACATTGGTGGTGTGCTATTATCATGTGTCTGATGTGCCAACGGTTTTACAGAGTTCTTTGAATATTTTATACCACCCGCAACAACTCCACCGCGAGTCCATAAATATGTTGGCGTACGATAGAGATCAGCACTTGCTTCAGCAACACATCGTCTTAATACTTCTGGTTTATATGGATATGTACTACTTTCACAACATGGTGAACGTGAAATTCGTGGATCTATTATGTCCTCACATCGTCTTGCCATCCATGATCGAAATGACTCGATAAAACAATTGGACAACAGTGGACCGAGTGTGTTATGATAGAATGATTGAGTACGTAAATTTTGACAGAATTTCTGAAGCCATATTTGAGATTTTTGACTGGAAATATCAAATGTCTCGTCCCAAATTAATTCTCCTCGTGATGATGGATCCAAATAATCACCATTGTCTATTGGTTTTACACCCCAGACAAATCTCAATGGCAAAAGTCCACCACCTTCTCCCTGAAAATTATTTACCGTGTGAATAATTTAATGTATCATTTATATTAATTTTGTTTTATTTTTATAGTTTCATAATTTACCAGCTCACGTCTTTCGAACCAAAATTTTCTGGCATATAATAAATCGTAGCGCTCAAACGGATGTGAACTATCAAAAAGT
This sequence comes from Microctonus aethiopoides, assembly GCA_030347275.1. Taxonomy (NCBI): domain Eukaryota; kingdom Metazoa; phylum Arthropoda; class Insecta; order Hymenoptera; family Braconidae; genus Microctonus; species Microctonus aethiopoides. The sequence continues at coordinate 3,447,717 of JAQQBS010000004.1, forward strand.
TGGAAATTTGGAGAATCTGGTAAACGTAATCCAGGAAAACTGAAAACAACTATTCCACCAGCTAACGCAGTAGCTCCAAGTAATGGTAACCATAACCAACGTAAATCAACAACCATATGTAACAGACAATTGCCAAAACTCTCGGCCACTTTTTCCGTAAATACTTTCAGTGGTCGAATAATTTTTCTAACCATAAAATTAGCTGGTGACAGCATCACTGTGCGACAGTGCTCAGCGACAATAACGCTTGCTGGTAGCCAAGTAATCATTAAAAAAAAATTTGCTATTACAGTCATGCCTGAAAATAAACTATTTATTCTTGAATTAGTATCTAGATATTAAAATGAAAATTATTGATAATCGTTTTATAATTATGATTGACAATAATTAATTACCTGAAGCAGTTTATTGCTGTAACATTGCTGACAATTGATGCGAAAAATGCCACGGCTGTTGTTAAAGAAGTGACTAACATTGATGGAACAGCATGTTTCAATGTTTCCTGTACCAATTTTGTTAATCCACCATTTGATACTTTCTTCTGTTTACCTTGTTCCCAAACTTTGCAAAAAATAAAAGCATCATCTGATCCAATACCTATAACCAAGAGACATTTAATAATAAAATAACTTTAATCGTGAAATTATATTTAGTGAAATTAAACTCACCTACTGCCACTACAATTGCCAATAAATTCATGAATGGGAAGAATGTTATTCGTATAACCAACGTATAGATTGCATATGATATTCCAAGACTAAAAATCACAGCCAATAATGTTGCAACAGTGAGAATAATAGAGCTGGTATATACCCAAATGCAAATAGTGACAAAGGCAAATCCCGAAAGTAATAATGATGAATCCGAGACCAAGAGTCGATCGAATAATGTACTTTTTAAACCAAATTCCATTCCAAGAACTCGAAAATTTCCATATGATAAACCATCAGGAGTAATGCTCTTGTAAAAATCTAAAGTTGCTGAACTTACAGCAATTGGTAAAAATAACATGGCAACATCCAATGTTACATTGGAACTATTTTGTGCAGCCTAAATAGAAATCAATTTGAAAACAATATTTAAATAGGAATATGAATTTACAAAAATTTAGAAATAAAAAAAATAGCTTACATTTTGTCGTATAAAATTCGAATCCAAGAGAAAATGTAATAAATGATATGGTGCATTGTGAGCATAGCATTCAGGTGGGACTTGTTTTTGACAATTAAAATCTTCAGCACAATCAGCTGTTAAATGATTATTGCGATAAAAATATGCACATCTTTTCAAAAGAGTTTCAACTCTACTCAAATCATTTTCAGTAACGCCCAAACATGAAGTACGATTTGATAAAAATGCTACATAATTAGCCGGTGACCAACTGCGACAGCATTTATGGCCTTCAAGACCATGATCTGCGCGTGTCTCACAAATTGACGGGAATTTTGGGTTAGCCCGTAACATTGCGTCAATATGACATTGTGCCAGAACCCCATCCAATGACCATAAATTATTTTCACCAGATTCCGAGCCAATAACAACTCGAGCATATGATGATGTTGGTACGTGACAAAAAAATGCGTCATCCAAATGATTTTCATGATTATCAATTCGTTCTAAATGATTTTTATTTCGTAATTTAAGTAATTCATCCCATTGATCTTTACTTTCATTGTCATTTACTTCCATCAATGTATCATTTGATAATTTATTAAATTTTTTACCCTTCTTCTTTTTGCTTTTAGGTTTTTTTCGCAATATTCCAGGAATAGTTTTGGTGCCATTGAACAACTCGGTCGAATTCTGGTCAAATCAATCATTGATGAAATTTATTTTCAAACCATAAATAAAAAATATTCCATAACTAAATCATAATTTTAATTATTTTACCTGTTTATTGAGTTTCAATAAATAATCGTAATATTCTATTGGATTATCAACGAGTTCACCTTGAGCACCAGTTGCTTTCATCAAATTATACCATGCTGTTAGTCGCTGAGCTAAGGGTGTACCCCGTGCTTCAAAACCCTGGGACATAAAAATTCATAAAACATAGTAAGCAAAATAATTATTCAAAAAAATTCCATTGCAATCGCATTATTGATTATTACTCACCATTTGAGGATCGGAAAAATCTGGAAATTTATTTGTCGCCAATGGAACAATTAAACACGTTGATGAAAATACAAATACTGCTGCTAAAATTGCATAGGGGTGGTGTGCAACCACCCTAGAAAACCACCACACTTCCATAGTTTCAAATCAAATCAATTTATCAAATAATAATTTAATTCAATTAAATTTTCAATTAATTAATTATTTAAAATTTTTCTCATCTTACAACGTAATAAAGAAATATTTATCAATTCAATATTGTCCTTTGTTTACAATAATTATAAATAAATACTATCATTAATACCGCATTTATCGTTTTATAATTGATTTTAAAATGATAAAACATTTTTTTTTTTTAAATCATCAGTTGTCAATTCACAATAAAATCACAGAGATGATTCTATTTTTAGAAATATATGTATATCAATAATAATTCATTATTTTTTCAATTAAAATAATTCTAAACAATGTCACACAATTTATTTAATTTTATAAATCAATCAGAATCCCATATTCACATTGAAAAAATAATAGTTTATTACTACGAATTTTTGAAGAAAAAAATCATCTAAATAATTTTAATTTATACGAAGACAGTACTAAAACTACCATCGCACCAATCTCTCAAAATCACCATCTGATGCTGCGCTGGACGCTTTTAATCTATGTATTTTTTTTTTGGCTGATACACCAATGCGAAAGCTGTGGATTGTTCACGAAACTATCGTACATTTTTGGTCATAATTCGATAGTCGGTCGCACAGATTTCTATCGTGATATAATGGACAGGTGAGAGAGAGGAAACCTATGCATACATCCGGTACCTGCAACAACACCCAAAAGCTTGTCGATAAATGCGAATTTAAACCGCAAATTTGCTCATTTATATATTTGAAATTATTTTCTAAAAAAATAATAAAATCAATTGAGAATATAAACATAAAATAATTAATTACAAATTGCAATGAGATTTTATATATAACATTCATAGAATTTAATATATATTTTTTTGACAGTGATTCAAAATAGTAATGAAGAAAAATGATGGATTGATATAATTAATCTTTATTAAAAGAATTAATTTTATTTTATTTTTATTTGATAAATTAATGAGTATATATCTAGTTGTTCATATAAATGCATAATCATAGCTATATTTATGAATGAAACTTTCCGGAGAAACCCCCATCGATGGGATGATGGTCACCATAGTTCCCGCGCCACTTCCCGCACATCCTCTTATCATTCGGGATGTTCTCCCCACTGCTTATTCTAATGTTATACCCGCCAAACGAGCAACTCGTGTATGCCGTCAATTGCATATATTATACCTATGCATTCAACTTGGCTTTTTATTATCTGCAAGAGGTGCAGCTATAATTTAATTATGATTAAACTCATTCTTCATAAATAAAATTTTCAACTGGCCAATTGATATTCCCATACAAATATATACACATACATTTATGCAAAAAAAAAAGAAAAATGTATTAAAAATAAAAAAATAAATCTGGGAACATTTTACAGATTTATTAATTATATCGATAAAAAATTTGATACTTTGAATTTTTTATTTATTTTATTCTATAAAAAGCTACAGTGAAATCACTTTTCATTATATCTTTTGTTGAGAAAGATAAATTATTTTTATTTATCATCGTCCTGGAATGAATATACTTGTCATAAATATATTTTTGATAAATTTTCTTTTGTCTATGTATCTACAACGAAAATTCACATTAAGAGCTTTCATTGAAAGCTTTGTGTTATAGTAGAACACGCTCTCGGCATGATCCCGGCAGCGTACACGACACTCTTCGAGCGTTTAGAACGGATGCGGGGACATATCGGTGTCACGTGAACCCTCCGGATATATCAGCTTCCTAGTCTTGCTCACCTACTTTAACACCAATGCATTTGGCTAAAACTCACGTTGAAACAAACGAAAAAAAAAATCATATACATCCATACATCCTACACATACCAAAATATTTGTTCATCAACCAATTAATGTTCCCCAATAAATTAAAAAAAAAATCCACCAATACTCCATTCAATCATATAAACACAACCAGATAAATATTAAAATAAAAAATCTAATAAAATATTTATTGCACTGCGTCCTGGCGGATGTTCAAGTCCCATATGATGCTATACCGTTCCGGTAGTCATAAAAAATCGGACACCGGATATGGACGATGGGTGTATGCATATATATTTGGATGTATATAATAGAGTGGTGGCGGTCAAGCCGTTGTCGGCCCCGCAATAATAATAAAACCTAGGTGCAGGAATCAATGGCGAGTTACGTTGTCAATGTTGATGATGATATACCGTTGTGATCTTGGGGAACCCCCACCAAAGCTATATGCTTTAGATATTCTCCTGCGTAACTTATAGACACACTGAAGAGTATAGTAATGTGCACAATACATTAGCTCATGTTGGTCCCGTATATACGTCGTCTTTTCGGCGTGATGACCGCGTGTGCCTAATCCATTGCTATTTATTATATACCTCCCATGATCACATTCAAAGGAACTGCGTGGTTCAGGGAACAAAATCGCGCGCAACATGATCATCAGGTGGGGAGACATATATACGTTATATGAGATACGAACTACATCATGGGAGATCGTTGGGTAGGGTGAAAATTCGCGGGTTATATATGTACGTTTTATGATGATGATGATGATGATGATGATGATGATGATGGTGGTAGTAGTAGGGTTCTCCCCACTATTTTTTGTTTCTCCCCCTTAGGTTTTTATACGCTGTTCTCTATACTACTCGGGGCTTGCTTGTTGTGAGTCGTTGACGATGATGGGATAACGCTTATCAAGCAACTTGACTATCATCGACATTAGCTATTTGCGCGCCGGGATCAACGTCAGTTTCTAGCCGCTGTTTCGAGCTTTCATTCGTCAGTCGTTTATCCGCCGCAACACGCGACACGACTCGCGCGTTCGCATCCTCGTGTCCACGAGGTGATTTTTTTTTTTTGAGTGCGCGCACATATTTTTTTTATTAATATTATTCTGA